>JAPYZE010000522.1:0-37510 GCA_030522805.1 Leptomastidea abnormis
CTTACTTTTTTTTTCTACCCTTACTCTCTCCTACTCTCTTATACACCTGCTTCTTTTACCAAATGTCTTTCGTTTCTATCTTTCTCGCTAGTTTTTTCTTCTTTTTTCTTTTCTTTTTCTTGTGTACAGAAAAGTCCCTTGCGGTTCTTTTTTTTCTTACATTTTGGGTAATATGCGTGCTTTTCTATTCATCTTTGTGTACTTTTGTCTTCTAGTGAGTATAAAATATCGTTGGTTTTGAAGTAAAAGAAATGATGGTTTAGGACTGGTGTTTGTTAAATATTCCGTCACTGAGATAATGTTTGTTTAAGGTTGTAATTGAAGTTTTTTCTTTATTTGTATAAAGGTTATCTGTGTGGTTTTTTAAACAATGAGATTTATGCTTGTGAATATAAGACAGGAAGTATAATTTTGTTAAAGCTTAAAACTGGCCTTGACTTTGTATTACGAGACAGGTGAAGGAAAAAATGTATGACGATTATTTACTTAGAAGTAATTAAGTTTTCAACAGGTATTACTGGTAACGTTATTCTGGATGGAGTATCTTTTTCTTTTTTTACTTTTTTTGTTATGTAGAATAATTGTATTGTTTGGTTTTAATCAAGTTTTCAAAGTCTTTTTGTATGCACAAAAAAAAATTGAAAAAAAAAACATATTTTTTTAATAGACTTTCTTTGTGGACATATGATTTTCAAAGGAGATATGACAAAGGGTCGATATTCATTTTATTTTCGATTACAATCTTTTTTTATTACTTAATGTTATTCTGCCAATATTGTAACTTGATGCAAAAGCTCTTTTACGACTTGCATCGATCATCCTTTTTTTTTCTTCACACATATACAAACACGTAAATATCCAGTTTTAATAATTATTTTAGCATAAAAAAGAACGTTATATTATTTATGCTTTCTTTTTTTTTGATAAAAATTATGTGCAATTTATATTTCTTTTTTATCGATTTGTTAATTTCTAATGACATTCTGTGAATATGAGTCAACAAGTACAATTTTTATATGGCTTGCGGGTCGATAAAATTTGAAGTCTAAATATACAAGAAATTGTAATATATACCACTGGATTAACATTTGAACTTCTTCATAACTTAATTTATAAAATATCAATATCTTATAGAATTTATCTCTTTTAATTTCAATCAAAGTTATTTCATTACCTTACAAATTGTGCCATTCATCTTGAAATTCATTCAGAACAATTTTCTTCTTTATTCATGTTACGAAACATTTTACGTAATAAACCAGGAAATATTTGTTATCAAACAGTTATAGTAAGGCTATAGGTAACGTCACCATCTGAAGAAAGCTTACTATTGAACCAAAGTAGAGACAAATAAGTATGCTTATAAAAAAGAGATCCCTAAAAAAATAAAGTTTATTTATTCTGATTCATATTAAGTTTATGTCAAAAAAGCGCGAAAATTGAAAATTTTTTGATTTTAACATATTTTTAATGGTCTAAAACACAAAACGTGTGTTTACATAATTATAATCTAAGAACCCAAACATAAGTGCGAGAAGCGTGCACGCTGATTTTAGTACAAATAAAATAAAAATACATCTCCCATTTCATTATTTTAAAATAGTGATAAACTACAATTAATCCACGAACTATCTATCACAAAAAGCAGCACAAATATCATATAGAACCTTGATAAACCAAGCGTATAATCTACCTTCTTCAGCAATTCTATGTAACTAATAAACTATCCTTTTATCTTCCTTCATCTATTTTCCACAATTTTAGCGTCAGTTCATCTAAAACGTCTGGACGCGTAAAGAAACATTCGCTAGACTTCAATACTATAAGAACAATACCTTAGTCAGACAAGTCACTCATTTTCTTCTTCTTCTTCTTCTTCTTCTTCTTCTTTGTGTCGTGACAAAGTCGAAACTCCTACGTCTCGACTTTTCCACCTCATACTCCTCCTCCTTGAATCCTATTCGCTGATATTGCTCTGGTATCTCCACTCCAGTCTTCGTCTTCTTCTTTTTGTTCTTCTTTTCTGCTGACTATGAGGCCTTGTCTTTTAGAAGCCCTTGGCCTCTATGGCTTGTCGATATTGCTTTCTAGTGGATATACACATTACACATGCATAAGACGTATAGCAATACTTTGATTTGATATATTATGTATTTCTATGAGTATATTGATGATATTGTTTTTTATACATTGTTTTTATTTGAAAATAAAAGTAGATGGTTCAAGTATCTTATTTTGTAATAGTGATACAATAAATAAATTATAAAAATTATGTAGGTTTTTTTTTCTATAATAATTAAGGTATCGATTCTTAAATGTCAAGTCAGTTATCGAATTGAAAATTTTCTCAATTTTTCAATAAATTTGTCCTTTTTAAAGAATTTAATTTTATTAATTTATCAATATTTTCTAATGTTAAAAATCTAATATATATTTTTTCCTGCTTTTTCATTTTTAAGTTGTTACACATCTCGTGCTAGAGGGATTATGCAATGGCACAGTTGATAGAACGTTAGTTTAGTAATCTACAAATCGTAGGTTCGATTCCTGGCGTCCGTCGGCTGAGTCATTGCGCGAGATCTTGAAAACTGAAATACGCTTGTATAAGTGTCAGAAAAGTATATGTGGAATGTGTTATAATACGTTTCTACAATTTCATTTCTTCCAATAAGCTTTGTTTGTAATTAATTTTTTTTTTATAACTTTATTAGTTTAGATATGTACATTATCGGGTAATAAGAATCATGCAAAATTAATTATCACATCTTCCGTTTTATATATTTTAAAAATAAATTTTTGTAAATTTTATAAATGAATAAAATCTCTCTGGTGCTCATTATTAAATAAAAAACGACAGTATAATTTTTTGTTATTGAATAAAACGTGTTGCTAGTTATATAGTAGGCTATGTCGTTTTAGACCGAGCTAAAAAATTACAAGTAGACTTTAGCTTCGTATAAATTTTTTTTAATATTAATATGTGTCAGTTTATTGCATTCCACACTAAAGAACGTGGTATGCGCAATATTTACAAAAAAAAGTTACGTTTATTAAAAATTTTGTTGGAGGCAACACAAGCTTGTGTAGCACGAATAAAAGTTTATTGACGAACGTGCGTATTTTTATTTTGTATAGTAACGGTATAGCAGAAATGTTGATTACGATGTAAATAATTTAATTAATATTATATTTTAAAGGTATAGCTATTGTAAAGGAAATTTAATTTGTCAAATTTAAAATTCTATTCTTATGCGAGTAAATTATAGTAAAAGAAAAAAAAATTCATTAATTGCTTGATTTCGCGATTTAATGTTAATTGACGATTTTAATCAAAAAGCTTCCAATCGATCGAACTTTTATTAAAGCTAACTGTTTTGACGGTGTCTGATTGTTTAATTTAGCTTCACATTTTAACTCAGTTTTACTTCGTGCATAAAATAAAAGTGTAATGTTTATTTATGAAGCTATATTGGATAACAAAATTGCGATTGAAATTTCATCTCAAACTTTTTTTTATTCATTTTGGTTTAACCCTATTTGACTAAAGGTAAACATTTACTTTCTTGTATGTCATACTTAGAAAAAATTTACTTAAATTTTCAATATTCAATTTGAGATTGTCGTAAAAAAAGTTATCATAAAGCAACGCAATGACAGGTCATATTTTTTAGTAAAAATTAAAGAAAAGAAAAAGATAATAAAAATATAATATAATAATTCATTTACGTCACAGGTTAGAAAGAAAATAAAAATTTATTCAAACAAAATGATTCAATTACTTGAAGTGACTATAATGTATTCTATTTTTATATATATACACCTTAGGTATCGATCTTGGTAATGCATTACATTAGAGATAATTTAAAAAAAAGTAAATTACACAACGAAAAAAAGAATAATATTAACAAACCCAATTAATTTCAAATCCTTTCAATTTTCAAATCTGTTCTAAAGTTGTAGTATAGGATATTTCGTTCTCTCAAAGTTACCCAATACACACCAATACACACCAAAATCAAATTTATACCCTATACGTACGACACACAGGATTAATTATGCATTCAAGCTCGCGCAATTGCGCAGGATTGCTGCTCGATGCTTAGACGCTCGTTAATCAGTACCAACGATTAGGTACCTGCTTGGCGAGTAATAGATTTTAAGCTTGTTTACTACATAAGTTTAAAGTGACGATTCTCTTACAAATTTAATCATTTGCATATGCGCATTTTTTGTTTGTAGGAAGGATTCGAAGGTTATTTTGACCTCTTTTTTTTACTGAAAAGTAATTTTTCCATTTTTTTAACGAACTGTGTATATTATGTGTGTATATCTGCAGTGTTTATTTGTCACATATGTCTGAAATTCGATTAGTTGATTCGCTTTGAAGTTGTAAAATATTATTTTTTTTCATATTTATTATTTTGGTATGACTGTCAGATGAAAGTTTGGAATTTTACAATTAGTGCGAATAATAATTTATTTATTATTGACCTTATATCTTTATTATTATAATCATTAGTATTATTAATAATAATATACATTTAAAGTCCTTTAAATAATTAATATAAATTTATAATTATATAAAAAATTAATTTAACAAACAATAAATAATTTGTATGCCTTTTTTTTTGTTACAGAGGCGAGCATAATTAGAAATTAAGTGACTCTGACGAGTCTAAACGACCACAAATATGTCGTCGGTAAAGGTGGCAGTGCGGGTTCGTCCCTTCAACACAAGGGAAATAAACCGCGAAGCACAATGCATCATAGAGATGGCCGGCAAAACCACATGTACGTATTTTTATTTTTTTTTTTATAATTTACTGCATGAAAAAAAAATTTACATATATTTTTATTTATAAAATAATAATTTTATTACCCTCATTAAAACATTTATTTTTATTTAAATCATGTTTTCTTATATTTTGCTTGAAATTATTGGATTTGAGGGTTGAGTAAAGAAAACTTTGAACCTACCTGCGTCACAGTGCTTTTTACATATAGATGGTTAAATGATGTATTACTGGTGTTTTCCTTTTAAGGTGGATAAATAAAGAAAAAGATTATTTTATTTTTGATGACTTGTGTTATTAGTCTTTTTAAGGGTGGGATGTAAAGATCGCACTTATAAAGGGTGACTAATCGTGTTTTTGTCACATTGACATTCAAATATTTTAATATAAAATAGAAAATTGATGATTCGAACTTTTTTTGCTGTTGACTTTTGTTAATCGTCAAAAGGAGGTTTATCTTTTGTGATATTTGAAAAATTTAGAATGAATTTACAAAGTTTTTTATCTAAATACGTATGTAGATGACAGATGATAATAATTATTTGAATATTCATAAAAAAGTTTTGCAATTAGTATCTTGATACTTTTATTCGTAATTAAAAAAAAAAAAAAAAATAAAGAGAGTAAAATCGAATAATTTAACTTTATAGTGTGTCTTTGCAAATGACAGATGAATTTTGTATAATAATGAATATGCAGGTTTTATATTCAGAGGTGATATTTTATTAAAGCATATCTGGCTTATGAAATCAATGCAAAACAAATGGATTTTTCTTATCGTTTGTTTATCTTTCAAAATGAAAGAATACAGTATAAAAAGCAAGTTATTTGTATAAAGGTATAAATTACTGTTTGTACAGTCATTTTTATTTATGTTGTTTTTTTTTATTATGTTTGGAAATTAATTTATGTAATCTTACTTTAAAAAAAAAGAAAAGTTTTTTCACCAATTTAAATCACCTTTAGTTTACAAATTTTTCTTCACAACAAAATCCCAGTATATAAAAAAAATACAACTAAAAATCGCAAAATTTCAAAAAATAAAAACGTACTTTAAACAAGTAAAACAAGTGATCTATACACCACCAATAAACCGTACATAACAGCATTAAGCAACACAAGATCGCAAGTTTAATACCCAACAAGAGAAAGAGAGAGAGAGAGAGAGAGACACCTCTAGAAGCACAGGTAAACTTCCAACGTCTCTAAGCCGAAACGACGATAAAGCTCTCTCCTTCTCCTGAGCTAAGTTAATTTCTCTCTCTCTCTCTCTCTCTCTCTCTCTCTCTCTCTTTCTCTCTCGTACATTCTCTCCTTCTCTTAGTCCTCGCTTAATTAAGCATCGCAAGCTATATAGAATATACAAAAGCTCTAACTAATCGAATCCAGTACGATTAAAAAGCTGTGCTTTTTTAAACCCTTTACATACAAAAGATCCAAGGGTTTATAAAAAAAGAAAAATAATTTAGAAAAAATAGTAAAAAAAGGAGTATACATATTAGCGTCTTGTTCCGCGAAACTACTCCGCGAGAGATCATCATCTCGGAGAAAGGGAAGCCATGTTGGAGATCGATACACCGCATAGTCGTGAGTCACGAGGAGCTGCTATATACCACCACCACCACCACTACAACCAGTAACGCCACTGCTGTTTTCCTCCTCCGTGGATATACCCCACCTTCTTTCTACCAACCCCTTCTATATATCTATATGTATTCATATATACGGACCTAGCGGCGCCCGACATTTCATTCAGCCGTCAGCGCAAGCTCTTTTTTATAATACATATATATGTATAAGTATATATACTTGCATTTCAAAGCGTCTCGGTTGTTCATACATGTGTATATAACTATATGCGTGTTAATATTGGCGAATTGTACAAGAAGAGAAATTGCGCACAATCAGTTTTTTTGGCTCAATTCCATCGATTCTTTTTAATTCTTTTACCCCCCATCCCCTTCTTTATTCTCTCTATTGGTGCATGTATACATACATAATTTTCTCTTTGAAAGCAATTAGCTGTACGGCAATTTATCTCGCGTCTCTGGATTTTCCACAGCTTTTTTGTGTATTATACATTTGCGCAGTAGTACATAATATAAAAGTCGAGTGGTACTTTTAACGGCGGTGCTGGTGTGTGCATTGTGTTCCGTGTGTATATATAGGTACAGACGTAGACACACGATGAAGGAAGAGAAAGAGTTTGCTTTTATCAAGTACATATACATACTTCGATTTGCTAACGCGTTTTGTATTGTACGAGTCAGCAAGTTTTATTTTAATTTTTTTTTTTATTATATATCTTACTCTTGCGATTTTTAATAAATGTATTATCTTTTTTTTTATAATTTTCTTTTATTTTACTTATTGATTATTAAAATTTTTTTTTTCTTTAATTTTAATGACAATTTTTGAGTTTGGAAATCGAGTTTGATTCTTTTGATTTCCTTATTAGTCATAAATTTGTTTTTGCAAAAAGTACGAGTTTTACGTAAATATGAAAAAATTTATTTCAAGTCGATAAATAATAATTTAGTTAATTTGAAAATACATTTAAAAAACCTTGGTGAAAAGTCGTAGTAGAGTTCAAAAATGTTACTCCCTAAGATTCTCGAGCTATAAAAGTATACCTTTTACCTGTTTCGTCAGTTATAAAAGGAAAAGCTATAAAAAATAAATTATGTTTTATTAAATATTTGGATGGCCACCCCAGATCAATAATTTTGAAATGATTCTCGAATTTCAAAAATATTGCTATGAGTGATATTAATTAGCTAATAACACTAACACTAGGAAGGCGATTAATCATATGTTTTCGTCAAGTATATGTAATAGATAGGTGTTAAAATCGCTTGCGAGAAGTAAAGCGACATCTAGTTGATGATTTCGTAATAAATTAAGATATTGCGAAAATGCGAATTTTAAATTTTCTTGTATTTGAGATGATTGAGTGATTGATTCGGTGCGTGTATCTGTGACGATGATTCTTGAGGAGGATAGAGTCTGTGGGCTTATTGATGTTTACATGTGAATATATGAGATTAGGACAACAACGAGAATTGAAACGACAAGCAGTGGGATTCTACTACCGTGTGTATACTACTATACTTGCGTGATACGAATGTTAACAGTTATGATTTCATTTTAAATTGATGCAATTTCTTTCTTTCTTTCTTTCTTTTTTTAAATGTTGGAAATGTATTTATGATAATTTATTTGAATAATTTTACAAGGTTCATTAGAAGAAAAAAAATTTATGATTTATAACAATGTTGAATAATTTGAATTTTATAAATGTTTCTTTTATTTTTTTTTTTTAAATGTATTTAATTTAATACATTTATCAACAACTTTTTTTTTAAATTTGATTTAAATTATCGATATGTTTTCATAAACACACAAATAATCGTTATCAAAAAGATAATAAAAATATAATTATCAAACATTATGCAATATTCACACAATTTAACTGATATTATTCCTTTTTTTTGCAAGCTCTTTGTCAACAAAAATTGAAATAAAATAAAATAAAAACTTTAATACTTACTATCAATCAATATCAACTATAAAAACCCTATAACACGAACCTTTCTTCATTCTTCATTTTTATCATATCCAAGGCTATTAAAAAATCTAAACATCCGTTTATACAGTACCTATACAAATTCAATAAACATCGCAGTCTTTTGAATTTAACAAAGAAAGTCCCGAAAGCTCACAAAAAAAATCAACTTGCAATCTCGTGACCCTACATCGAATTTAGCTCCAGGCCATGAGATAGGAGACCAAACACAATATGAACCTTGATAGCTTACAATCCCTTTCTTTTGACATAGATTTCTTTTCAGTTATATAGATAGCTGTATAAAACTCAAAAAACCATTCTACTTAGATAATATTCTGGTCTTTAAAATTGTCATACCTGAATATGGTACATTTTGACTTGGCTATATATAAATACTCAGCGTAACAACGTATAAGCTCAGCTTATTGCGCGGGCGTGATCAGCTTCCGCTGGATCTCACAGTTTGCTGGTTTAATTTCCGGTTTCGCATGACGTGTCTGTTTCTGTATAGCCACTAATCCCTACTCTTACTCTCTTTCTCTCTATATCTGACTCCCAAGTGCTCGGGATTGATTGCAAGATAATTTTATATCTCTGTGAGAGTGCTGAGGTATATATATATACTGTGTATTATTGTGCCAGTATGTCCGTGTGTATGGAAAGCTTGATTTATTTCTTTCAATCAAATTGTATTTGTTTATTTTGATTATTTTAGGATTTTGTAAATTTCTATAATGGGTGTGATGTTAATTAGGGGTATTTTATTTTGCGTTGATTTTTGTGATTTTAAGAATTTACGTATATTATTTATTTTTAATTGATATTTTTAGGATTTTATTGATATTTATTTATGAAGAAAATTTATATTTTTTTTTATAAATATGCTAGATTAAAAGTATTTTTATATTTAGCCTAGTAAATTTTATTATTTTGTTTGGTAAAGAAAAAATATTACGAAAACACGAATCTTATGTATTTCTTAAGTTTCCTTGAAATAAGTACAGAGCATATGAACGACAAGCTTCTTACAATTTTTAGAATTTTACAATTTTTTGAACGTCAAAGCATACGAAAATATTCGTTATTTTTCATCATAAAAAAAGATGAAATAAAAATGTACAATCTTTTGTACTAAAATAATATTGTACTTTTCAAAGGGTACAAAGTAATAAAAATCATCACAAAGGATTTACGACTTTAATTCAAATCTTTTGTTGAAATTAAACAATGCGTTTTTATAAATAAAAGAAAGAAAATAATAATTAAAAAGAATAACAATTTCGAAAAATTAAAATGTAAAATTCATTTAAAAAATCTCATTACCTAGCAATTACAAAACATCATGAAAAAGTCATCAAGTAATCAAAAATATACAGCAACGCTTACATAAAATTAAATCATTTCCCCACTAATAAAAAAAAAATTAAGCAAACACCTCATGTTTACAAGCTCACAAAACCGTAAACAACCGCAATAAAACTCAAAATTATCAAAGCCACAGTATAACCAACAACAAATCGTACAAAAATCCGCGAACTTGAATCGGAGATAGCCAAGTATCACGCAGCCCAATTACATATAGCTATAGTAGGTACACCACACACAAGTCAACTGAAACAATAATCCATCCAAGCGTGGGGGGCACAAAAGGATCGTTTTATGAAAAAGAAAGAGTGAGAGTAAGAGTATAAGAGATAAAGAGAAAGAGAGTTAAAGTTGGGAGTAAATAAAATCGCTTGGCACGTTGAGGGAGTTGAGTTTGTCTGACGTCAGGCCGCCCACTTCGATGGTTACGGTCGCGTGGGATATATATGTTAGAGTATGTATATATGGTTATATACTTGTCATACCCAACCTCCTCTCTCTCTCTCTCTTTCTCTCTTTTGGTTTGTCTTTTTTATCGTCCGGAAAAAAACACTTTCTGATTGGCAAAAAACAATGTTTTTTTGCAGATGTGTAAATGATTGTTTTTGGTGAGATAGAATTTTTTAATCTTAATAAGATGGAAATGAAATTGCGAGAATGAAAGGATGAGTTTTTTGATAAATTTTGAGTTTGAATATTTTTTAGAAGAATATAGGATTAAGTACGTTTTATAGTAAAAAAAAATATATATGAAGTCTTAATACATTTTAAATTATTATAAATGTTTCCATACTTTGTTTGGCATTAGATATATGTAAACACTTCACACATCATTGTCCATTTCTTTGAATTCAAGTGCACGTTAAATTGGTGGTACAAAATCGTTGAATTTAACTTCATATCAGAAACTTTTTTTTATGAGATCTAATGAAGTCAATAAATTGACGTTTTAGGAAGGCACGTCAAGTTTTGCTACATTCTGTTTGATAATTTGCTTTAACGACATTTTGTGACAAGAGTAAATATAGCTTATAGTAAAGTTACAAATTCATCGATAATGTCAACGTATACATTATTTATTTTTTTATGTTGTACGAATTATAATAACAAATACAACACTTTACAAGATTTATTTTTCATTGAAAATAGTCATCTTGTCCTGTTATTATCAAATATTGTATAAAATTAAAAATTGAAAAACAATTTTTTTTTAATCTATCAACCACTTTACATTTTTAAATCTAATGATTACTTGTAAATATTTTAATTAAAACAGAAATAAAGAAATTTAAATCGTCAGAAAAGCTTCTTTAAGTTAAATCAGTATTTACGAAGAAGAGAAAATTTTATCCTTACCACCTTGCTATTGAACAGGAAGTAAAATACGTTGTGTCATTTTTTATAAAAGAAGATTTTCTTGGTAACAAAATATTTTCTTCGAATTGAGTTCTGTCGATCAAATTCAATTTCTTGTTACTACAGAATAACATCAAAGCCATATTCAAATATATGAACGATAAGATATTTTCAAAGAATTTGAAAATATAATTAAAATTATCAAAAACAGCGTTACAAATTAATTTTCTTCTAAAATTACTACATTAATTTCAAGATTAAATAAAACGTATTTAAATTTAATTTGGCATTAAATTGATGAAAATAAAAAAATTCACTTCTTTCAATTTAAAAAATAATATACAATAGCATTATTTAAATTTACTTTCAAAAAAGCTTCAAAATCGCTTTGTTCCTTACATCACATAATATCATCTTATGTAAATTTTATTTTTTCTCTACAATACTGACCTACATACTTCCTTAACTTCCAGGTAAATTTCAAACATTGTTATTTACCTTCATTTTATTTTTTTCCCGTATTTGACAATAACGCGCAAAACTCATCGTCCGTGTGACCTTCTTTTCACACACATATGCATATATAGGTATATACCCACATGTAGCCGTCAAAACTTTTAAATGTAAAAGCAAAAGCACTGTGACCAGACTTATTATCTACTAGCCCTTTTATATTATTCATAAATCAAAAAAAATTTCATTACATATTTCTCTCTTTTTATTGTATAAAAAAAGTAGCTACATAATCGCTACATGTAACAACAATAATTAACTTCTTTATTTTACAGCAATTGTAAATCCAAAGGCACCAGTCGGTACCAAGGATGCCGTCAAAAGTTTCAACTACGATTATTCTTACTTTTCTATGGACGTAAGTACAATAAATAAAATCCAAAATGTTTTGCTCGATTTTTACAATTTTTTCATGCTTTATTATACTTGAAATTAAAGTGAAAATATGGTGGTTTCCTTACATGGTTAATGAGTTAAAAAAAAATGAGGAGGGGCGGTGGGATTAAAATTTTGCCAGACTTGTAAGACCTTAAAGTTACATATACTTATTCCAAGCACGTACTGGTATAGCGCTCGACTCCTACTTTCTGCAATATTCAGAAAAAAAAATATATAGTCCAGGAAAAATAAGCCTTAAAGCGTGAGAAGGGTAAAAACCTAAGAATCCTACACATTTGGAATATTGTATCTTTTTCTTCTTTTATCGAATAAGAGGATCTGGCCTACATAAATTTTATATGCTTTGGGTTTTTTTTTTTAAGGGAAGATAGAAGTATGCTTTTAGAACAATCTCGTCTTTGTTAAGATTGTTTCCGGAATTTTTGTTGTTTTTTTTTACATTTATAACTTTATCATTTTTTCTTTATTTTCAATTCTTCTAATATAATGAAAAAAAACCCTTGTATTTCACACTTATTACAGCCCAACGAAGAAAATTATTCCACCCAAATCATGGTTTACAAAGACATCGGTGAAGAGATGCTGGAGCACGCGTTTGAAGGTAAATTAAAAAAATCCCTAATAAAACCTAATATAAAAATAACAAAAATTACATTACGTTTACAAAACCCAATTTACAAATTTCAGGCTACAACGTCTGCATATTCGCATACGGTCAAACAGGTGCAGGCAAATCTTACACCATGATGGGTAAGCAGGAAGAAGGTCAAGAAGGTATCATACCACAAATCTGTAAAGATCTATTCAGTCGTATAAGCAGTAACACAAGCGAAGAAACAAAACATTCGGTTGAAGTTAGTTATATGGAAATCTATTGCGAACGCGTACGAGATTTACTTAATCCAAAAAATAAGGGTAATTTACGTGTACGTGAACATCCTTTACTTGGACCATATGTTGAAGATTTATCGAAATTAGCTGTTATGTCATATGAGGATATACATGATCTTATTGATGAGGGTAATAAAGCTAGGTATGTAAAATTAAATGATAATTTTTTTTATTTTTTTTATTTATCAATATATAAAAATGAATGAATTTATTAATTTGGTAATATATGTTGTAATATAAACAGGACGGTAGCAGCGACAAATATGAATGAGACGTCGAGCAGGTCACATGCTGTGTTTACGATATTTTTTACACAGCAAAAACAAGATACAATTACAGGTTTGGTAACTGAAAAAGTTAGCAAGATATCATTGGTTGATTTGGCTGGTTCGGAAAGAGCTGATTCAACTGGTGCTAAGGGTACGAGGCTAAAGGAAGGTGCGAATATTAATAAGAGTTTGACTACCCTTGGCAAGGTTATTAGTGCTCTTGCTGAAATTGTAAGTTTATTTGTTATCTCTTTTTTTTTAAAGAATGGGTTTGTTTTTTTATGATTTTAATAACGATTTTTTTTTTGTTTTTTTTGGAAAATGCGACTTTGATTGGATATTTGGATGGATAACTTTTAGGCGGTGAGTTATTGAAAAATATTGTATTGATTTTTTTTTTAAAAAGTATTATTTATGATTTTATTGATGATGATTGATTTGTTTTGCAGGCTATGAAAGACAAAAAGAAAAAGAAGGCAGATTTTATACCATACCGAGATTCGGTACTCACCTGGTTATTACGTGAAAATCTGGGTGGTAATTCGAAAACGGCTATGATCGCTGCTGTTAGTCCTGCAGATATTAATTACGATGAAACACTTTCTACTTTAAGGTATTTAAATTTTTATTTATTTTATATTTATTGTTAGCTGTACGTTCGCTTAGAAAAAAAAAATGATTCATTTTGTAATATTTGACAATTAAAATACTAGTTATAAAGATAGTTATACGATAATTGTAAGAGTTATAATGAAAATTTAAAATGATTCATTCGGTAGAATGTCGGATTCGTAATCCAAAGGTTCTGGGTTCGATTCTTGGTGTCCGTCGATTAATGAATCATTTCATTAACCGAAATTCACACAGTATTGTGTCAAAAAGGTTTTTTCAAATGATTTTAATGACCTGTTCAATTTCATTCCTCTAAGTAACTTCATTTTTTTTTTTTTAAGATTTAGCACGTGTTTATTTTATTAATATATTTTTCAAGAAAAATCTTTTCCAGTCAATATTTTTATCGATATTAAAATTATTAATGTATTAAAATTTATTTAAAAATAACTATTTGAACAAATTAATGACCTTACCTGCAATCCGTAATCGTAATATTTATTATACTACAGTTCTATCTTCTCTGCAAATTTATCAACTCAGATTTTATGCTCTACTCAACATCAAACATAATTAAATTCGTAAATACGCGTTTTTTTTTCTTGTTCACAGATATGCGGATCGAGCCAAGCAAATCGTATGCAAGGCTGTGGTCAACGAGGACGCAAATGCCAAGATTATTCGCGAGCTCAAGGAAGAAATCCAGAAGCTACGCGAACTTCTCAAACAAGAGGGGATCGACTTCCAAGAAGGTAAGCAATTTACTACTCATTTTTTTTTTTATATTTACATTGCAAAAGTTGATGTAGTCCTTGCTACATTTTTTTTTGGTTCAGGATAAATTTTGTAATTATGTAACTCTATGTTATATAATAAGTGTAAAATTAACTTTGCTTTAAATTTCTCCTAATAATAAATTAAAATGTTAACAATTATTTTTTGACACGTGTAAGTTAGTTAGCTAGTTATAAGTTATTATTCTTCAATAATAATTTTAATTTATTAAATTAAAAAGAGTGTTTATAAAATAATAATACAGGCAAGCCAAACAATTGACACACGTATTTTTTTTTTGTTTGTTTTTGTTCTTCTTTATCTATCTCGTAATGCATCTCTCACTACGTAGGGCCAGACGGCAGAGTCTTTTATGAAAAAAAAGAGAATAGTAAGTACAACGATAATACTACTCGAGGCAAGCTCGTGAGCAACAAGCCCAAAGTCTTCTTTATATCTTGTTTTCGCCTCAAAAAATTTGTTTGTTATTATTATTTTTTACTTTTTATTTTAATTTGACGCTCACAGATGAATTAAAGGCTTGGCAAATTGGCTTATCTATATCTTTCTATCTCTATTTCTTTCTTTCTCATGGCACTGACTTCTTTATTTAATGCGCATATTTATTTTAGACAATAAAGTGTGTGCGCTCAGCAATATTTTTTTGGCATATTGTACACAAACTGCTAGTCGTTGTTTATTAAAAAAAAAAAAAAGATTAGGCTGACAAATATTGATTCTAAGATTTGTCAAATCTTACTTCTTTTATCAAATCAAATTATTTTCTTGTTTTGTTTGAGGGTGATAGAAAGGATTTATTTCTTGGAAAAAAGTTTATTATCTCACCGATTACTCATTGTTTTTACATTTTTAATTTTATGTAAGATTGATGGTATATGTTAACGCGTGTGATTGATGACGTTTTCTAAGGCTATTTTTGCGTACGAACAGGCGTAAGTCAACAAAAGTACTAACAAATTGCGTGCTAAATTAAATATCTAGCTTGCGCAAGTTGCAATTTGACTTTGATTTTTATTGTTTTAAATTATAAAAAAAAAAAATAAATTTAATTCCTGATTTAGCAATATTTTATATAAAAGTTTATTGAAAGATGATAAAAATTTTTTAGCTAAAAATTGATGATATTTATTAAATGAAATATATTCCAATTCGCTTTAAAAGCAACAATAATTAATATTTTTCTTAAATTTATTTTATCATGATATTTTATACATTTAATAAAAATAAAAGGATTAAAACAAACGATTAAGCGACTAAAAAAGAAAAAAAAAACAAGAATCGAATGACTCGCAGTTCAGCTTTAAGCTTCGTAGGAAAAAAATGATCGATCAGTGTCACATCGCGTCACGTTTGGCTTTGATACTTTCATGATAAGAAAAGGTTCACCTATGAAGTAGTGTATTTCTTCTTCTTCTTCTTTACTGCTCTGAATTTATTTCAAAAACGTTTAATATATTCGCTTTCAATATAAGTCACAAATACTTTGCATGGCTATTCCTTACGTAGCTGCGAGTTTGCCAAAAAAAAGTATAATTACTGCTTTTCTACTTTGTGACTCTATATACGTGTGAGTTTGAAGCTTGTGAATTTTAAAAAGACAGTGTGTTTTATTAATATATGATATTTGATTGCTTTGATAAGCTGGTGATTTTGGGAAACAAGATTTATTTTCTGAAGGATTTTTAGAAAAATTGATTTTTATTTTATAGGACAACGTTGTTTTTTATTTCTAACATATATATTTAATTGAGTTGCTGATATGTATATAATTATGGATATGTGATGTTAATCGTATCTTGTTTCTCGATAAATATATATCTACACACCTTTTTTAGCTTTCAGTGTTTAGTATACGTGGTGTCAACTAAATGATATTTAAAAAAAATTTTTTAAAATCTCGTTGACGCCACAGCAGAGGATTTCGCGCACATTTTGATGCTTTTTGCGATCGGTATCATTGACATACCGATAATGGTGTTACGATATTAAAAATAATTTTTTGTATTATAATATATTCTGTAATTTCACATTAGCGACATGTCGTTTTGCTTGTCTGCTCACAGGAGATGTGTCTTCTTTTATCCGGAATCCAAAACGGGAAGACGACCAGAAGGAAAGTCGTCAAAGGATCCCTTCCCACCCAACTTCAACGTTGGCAGAGGAGGCGGTAGAACAGTTGCAGGCGTCGGAAAAGTTAATAGCAGGTAAGCTATCAATTGATACCATCGATATCTTAATGAAAAAAAAAAAATTTACTCAATCAATTTTTCCACTATTAAAAAATAAAAAAAAAAACAACAACAGAGTTAAACGAAACATGGGAGGAAAAGTTGAAACGAACCGAAGCGATACGCGTACAACGAGAAGCCGTATTCGCGGAAATGGGAGTGGCAGTGAAAGAGGACGGAGTGACTGTAGGCGTGTTCTCGCCAAAGAAAACGCCGCATCTGGTGAATTTAAACGAGGATCCGTTAATGTCGGAGTGCCTGATTTATTACATCAAAGACGGTTTCACCAGAGTAGGCAGCGCAGAAGCCAACATACCCCAAGATATACAATTGTCAGGTCCGCACATACTAAGCGAGCATTGCGTCTTCGAAAATCACGAGGGTCTAATAACTCTAATACCAAAGAAATCGGCGTTGATTTACGTAAACGGACGGGTGATAACGGAACCGATGCTACTCAAGACGGGATCAAGAGTTATTCTGGGCAAGAATCACGTGTTCAGGTTCAATCATCCAGAGCAAGGTAAGAATTTTGTGATTTATATATATATTTTTTTTTTAATTGGCACTTATATTTGATTTTGAATATATATTTTTTTTTTTGAAATTATGTGCACGAGTTTTTTTTATCTAAATTAAATTTCTTGCTAAAAGTGATCAATTTGAATGATTCTATTTGAATTATCTATAAAATTTATTATCTCGCGAGAATGTATTTTTTAACATATTTGCTAAACACAAAATAAACTCAGAGATTTTATATTAAAGAAAAATATTATTGCTCAACGCGTCTTTTATAAATGTAGCAAACGCAATTTTTCATCTCCCAACATAAAAATCAAAACATTTTACTAATTTTTATTGTCTTAAAAAAAAAAAAAAAAAATTCTCACCATAGAAGAAGAGGAATCCAAAGTGATGAATAATAAGAACAATAAGAGCAGTTCCAAGGGCCGTAAAACAGTAGTCTCGCGATAATTTTACTTTCCAAAGAAGAAGAAGAAAAATAAAAAGAAGTGTCTTCCATCGTCAACGTTCGCATCACATTTCCACATTATTTTTTTTTATATAATCAATGATAGCGCTCGTGTCTCTTTTCTTTATTTATTATAATTTAAACGCTTTCGAGTCAGTAACAACAAAAGTAAAGCAGCATTGATGAGCTGATACTTGAAAGATCGATCAATGCCTAGAGCTTTTAAACCTTATAGCATTTTCCGACAACTAACAGAGGTAAACAGGCATTTATTGGCTGATATATGGCTTTCGGCTTTTTGATATGAAATGCGCTTATTGATATATGCCTATTATGTTGTTTACTAAAGTGTGCGCCTCTCTCTCTTGACCTTTATACTTTTTATTTTCGCGGCTTTATTTTTTGTTTATTGTTTTTTTTTTTATTCAAACTTTGCTTTTACAATCGTTTATTAGCACGATTTTTGAGGACTTTATGCGCTTTTTACTATTGGTGTATCTATGCTATGGCTTTCGTAATATTTTTTCCCTTTTTTTTTTTCATTGCACACCGGTATCGCGCTTCTTATGTGCTATATTTAATCAATTGCTGATCTATGAGCTTTGCATCGTTTTTTTTTACGCTAACTCGATGACTTTCTTTTCTCTCTATCTGTTTACTCGTTATCTTCTTTTATTTTAATTTACTTGTCCAGTTAAAATTTCAAAATGTCAAACTTTAAAAGACTAATATTTATACAAGCAAAATTGCAAAGTCTAATATTTGTTTAATAATGAGTAATGTCTTTATTTAAAATCTAATTTAAAAATTTAATTTTTTTTTTAGTTTATGTATTAGATAAAGTCATTTACATTGAATTTAAAAAGTCAGCAATTAATTTTTTTTTCTTTTATTTCATTTAGTCTCTTTGCGTATTAGTTAAAATTTTTTAATTAAAAAACATTTTTACTTAATCGACTTATGTATATGTATCTGAATAAAAATTGTATTTTAAACTTTTAAAACTGTCAAGCTCATTAAATGTTTGTACGGTACGTTTTAATTATAAATGTTATTTTTTTTTTTATTCATTTTCAATTACAAACACTAATTATAAAAATATAACTTTGTACCAACATCATTCGCAAAAAACGGTACGTATTAAATTATTTATTAATTAAAAAGGTCAAAGATTGTAAGCTATTTATAAGTTTATAAAAAAATTTATATGAATATGAGGAAAACGCGTTAGGGTAAAAAAATCTCGAGACTACTGTAAGGTTGAAAAAAATATATATATATATATATATATATATTTATATATAATGCTCTTAATCTAATTTTATATTTATTTTTTAACTCTAAACTTTATTTCTCATGACATATCTTCTTCTTCTACAAATTTGCTGATGAATACTCCTGCTGCTGCTGCTGTTGCTACGAGTGATTTAAAATATAACCACAGCACTTGGATGATTCGTGAAAGCTACATTATTTTCTCCACACAGTAGACCTATTATCAAAAATCGATTTGTACATTTTTGCTCTGAGTAGTTTTTGAATCTATATATTTATATTTATTGAAAAAAAAAAAAAGTTTATAATGTGTGTTAAGCAAATGATAATTATATTAATTATAAGTAATTAAAAAATAAAAATTTGGTAATTTAAAATGTAAACCGCTAAATCGTGAATTTGCGCTCACTTATACATATAGCACACTTTTGGCAAGAGTATTGATATTATACTGGTTTCGATAGCACAAGCACGCGTTATTAAATATATCTTAAATAAAAATACATCGTATCCTTTTTTTTTATTTTTGTTAAGATTTTATATTCGCGGTTTTTATGTATTTTTAAAAATTGTTTTGTTTTGCGTTTAAATTCATATATATCTGCTCAGTTCGCGAGAGACGAGAGAAGAGCTCACCAGCCGAGACACCGGGAAGCGGGGAGACAGTAGATTGGAACTTCGCACAGATCGAATTATTAGAGAAACAAGGAATAGATCTGAAAGTCGAGATGGACAAACGACTGCTGGTACTGGAGGAACAATTTCGCAAGGAGAAGGAAGAAGCGGACCAGTTGTTCGAAGAACAGAGAAAAGTAAAAGAATATCTTATTTCTTTTTTTTTTTTTTATAAAATTTTTTGTTTTAAGAAATGTGTTTAAAAAATAATAAATTTATTTTTTTTTAAGAATTACGAAGCACGCATAGACGCATTGCAAAAGCAAGTCGAGGAACAGAGCATGACGATGTCGATGTACAGCAGTTACACGCCAGAAGACTTTAATAATACAGAGGAGGACATATTTGGTAAGTTTGGAATTTAAAATATTTATTTATTTATTTTTTTTAAATTACACACTTTTATCATACACACTTTTTACAAACACTTAATTTTTACGGACTCTGTTTTTTTTTTATTAAATATACAGAGGGTAAGCACTTGGTAAACCATGTTTTTTATATATACACATTACATACTCTAACAGCTTACGAGTAACGATCGATTTACAGCTTCACAGTTGCGTGCTTTTCTTATTTCTCTCTATCCCTTTTACAAATCGACTTTTTCTCTTCTCTCTCTCTTTTTATTTATTACTTGTATTTTATTAAGCAGCATGGTCTTTTACATTACTTCCTGTATAATCTCATTTCATTTTATTCATTTATTTTCTTTAATACACTACGTTGAATCTTTCAATGTCAAAGTCATGGCTTTTCTCTTCACGCGCAAACTGTTATTTATTACACACATTCACGCATAAACACTTTTATTAAGACAGAACTTGATTTTTTTTTTTTTTTTTTATTGTTTGAATTACCCTGCTAAACCTTTCATCAAATGATGCATAATCACAAAAAAAAAACAACAGATCTCACGTTGGTCAACCACATCACACACATACCCTCTCACATAAAAATTCACTCAAGAACCCTAAAAATTTTATTTAATTTTTTTATTAAATTTGGTGATAACATCTGCTTGGCTTTTTTTGATATATCATGATATATCTGACTGTTTCGCCTTTTTTTTTTGTTTTCGATTGGCTTGAATTTTCAGTCAATCCATTGTTTGACGCAGAGAGCAACTGGGGCGAACGCGAGTTCCAGTTGGCTAGCTGGGCATTTCGGAAATGGAAGTATCATCAGTTTACCAGTTTGCGCGATGATCTATGGGGCAATGCAATCTTTCTCAAAGAAGCCAACGCCATATCTGTCGAACTTAAGAAGAAGGTATTAAATTAATTTTTATCTATATTTTTGTGATTATAGTAATGTTTTTAATGATTAATTAATTTTATTTTTTTGTTTTGTTTTTCAAGGTCCAATTCCAATTCACGCTCCTCACAGATACGTTATACTCACCCTTACCCCCGGATCTCTTACCCACAGTTGATGACGAAGACGAAGAGGAACGTCCTTTCCCGCGCACTATCGTTGCTGTCGAAGTTCAAGATTTAAAAAATGGTGCTACTCATTATTGGACACTCGATAAACTCAGGTTAGTTACTTTTTTTATACTTTATTTATTATTTAAATAGTAAAACACGCTTTTTATCATTTTTATTTATGCAGTAGAAAATTATAATTTCAATATATTTTTCCTATCAACATTTCGTTCAATAAAATACCATTCAACTGTAATGATAAGTATTAGGTCATAAAGCAGATTTGTGGTTATTTTATAAAAATAACCACACCAAATATCATCGCATTTAAATAAAAAAAAAACTAGTTATCTGCTTTAAGCATAAATTGAAAAATTAAAGCATTCACCATACAAATATAAACCCATCCACATTTTCATAAATTTACATTATATAGGAAACCTAATAAACCATCATCATTATTAAATTTTATTAACGGTTAAAATAAAACAGAGGGTATTATTATTATTATTTTTTATTATCATTTTTTTTTGTTTATTTTGGTTGTTTTTCTTCTTTTACATAATTGGCTTTATAGAGAGCGCTTGGAGCCAATGAGACGCGCGTTTGAAGGTGATGATACGACATCGTGTCTGCCTTGGTTGTTAGGACAATATGACATCCAATCAGACAATCGTAATATCAAGCTAGCTAATCACTTACCATCGAGGTTGGTCCTCGCTATTTTTTTGCGTCTCTTCACATCCAACGTTATACCTTTTACCATCTGTTAATACGTATAATATCTCTATTGCGCTCTCTCTTTCTTTTTTTTTTATAATTTTTAACTTACAATTAACTGTTACATTAATATACCCTCTTATAATCATTATCTGTATTTACTCATTAAATTAATTAATTTTCTTGAATTTGGGTTTATATTTTTGCTTGCTATTATACTTACTAATCATTTTGGTGGTGCTCAGATGAATTAAGTGACGCATTTTGGTATAATCGATAAATGGTTATTGGGCTTATGTAATGATCATTGATGCAACATTGCGATTTAATCAAGGAAAGGTTTATCATATTTAATTGTCATTATAGATTCCTTTGGATAACAGCACGTTTATTAATAATATTTAATAAATTATTAATTATAGGGAATAATAATTGACGATATAAATAATCAATGATAAATTTAATATTCACATCGTTAAATAATTTATAAACAAAAAATGAATAACGTATAAATTACTTAAGAAATAACATAGGAAAACAATTTATCAAATTTATTATAATTTTGTTTAAAAAAATTGTTTTTATCAATATTCAACCTTGTAAATTATTTATTAAAAATCATGTTAACAAATATGCGCGATCTACATTCCTCATAATTTTCTATTTTTTTTATTTTTTTATTATTATTATTATTATTATTATTTTTTTTTTTTTTTGACGATGTGTATAATTACGATTTCATCGTGAGATTCTTATCGCGCCAAGTACGCCACGACATACATTTAGAATAATCAATAAAGTTTTACGCCCAACTGGCCTGTCCGTTACTTGCATCGTTATTGATCGTTTCTTGGCATTTCTAAATATATATATGTATTATGTATGTGTGAGCTTTTTCGCTTTATATCGTAATATGCGAATTTATTTAGCTTATTTTTCGAATAAAATTACTGAAATGGTAATTTTTCTTTTTTTTTTTCGTTTCATAAACACGAGAGCTTTTGATTACGTATTGAAAGAGCTTTTTCTTTTACAGAGAAAATGTTGTTTTTGCGTAGATCGTTAAAAAGGGGAAATTTTTTTTTTTTTTTTAAGTTTTTTTTATTTTTTTTTTTGCCCGCGTTTGATGTGTTGGCCTGAAAAATGTTAAGCAGTTCATAAATTTGAAGCTTTAAATTAGATCATGGCTTTTATTAAACTTAACGAAACAATACGATGGTGAAACATAAACAAGAAAAAATAAAATTTATAGGTACGCAAAATTCATCTTTGTGCTATCTTACTGGGTTCATAAATATTAATCTTGTTCCATTGTAAATAACTCCAACATATTTTTTCAATCATAGAAAAAACTAACAAGTCATTTATCATTGTTAAGACAATGACTGAGTTACAATTTTAAAAAGAATTGTGCTAGATATATATTAATCACAGACAAAAAATTTGCTGCGTCTGACTATATCCTTACTTTTACTACTTGCCTAGAAAACTGATCGTAGTATAGAACCGTACTAAATAACTCAAAATTAAATAAATTTTTTTTTTTTTATAATCTAGTGATTAAAGTATTAAAGTAACCTAATCCATTTTCTTATATTTAACAAAAATTAACTGTAAAAGAAGACTAATCTAAATTGCCTCTTAAAAAAATTAGGATGGACTCTTCCTTCTAGATCGATCGACAAATATTAAATCCACGACAAAAACATTAATCAAAATTAACATAATAATTTTCATCACAGCTTGTTAATAATCAACATAACATAATTGGTATACAAGACATCAATCCAAAAAAAACTTCATGGTGCTTTTATTTTCCTCCTCTCTTATTCGTAACTAAATCTTTCTGTTTCACTCAGGATAATAATATGTTCCAGCATGTGTTGCCCAGTGTTTCTCATCATCTCGAGTCGCAGCATCGTGATTAATAAAAAATTGATTGAACTTATTTTGAATATATACTAAATTCAATACTTTTTTTTTATTGATTTTTGTACAGACAAAGACTGGAGGTGATGCGTGAAATGTATCATAACGAGGCTGAACTATCGCCTACCTCACCGGATTACAACATTGAAAATATTACCGGTGGTGATCCGTTTTACGATCGATTTCCATGGTTCCGTATGGTTGGCAGGTAATGTTTATACAATGTGATTGTATTATTGTCTGATATTATTTTCATGTATATAATTAATTATTTATTATAAATTATTATAGATCATTTGTCTACTTGAGTAATTTGTTGTATCCGGTACCACTTATTCATAAAGTTGCTATTGTTAATGAGAAAGGTGATGTAAAGGGTTACCTTCGAGTCGCTGTTCAAGCTGTAGTGGGTACGTTTCAGTCGATAGTTATCAAATTTAATAATATATATTTTTAAAAATTTACCATTCCTCAGTCCTTTTCGATGCTCTAATAAAAAAAATATTTAAAATACTTTAACTCCAATCCTTTGATTTTATACATAAAAAAAAATAACTTGATCACAATCGTTAACGAACACCTTTCTGCCAGAAGAGGAAAACAGCGAATACTCATGTGGCGTTAGACAATCAGCTCGTATATCATTTGACGATGATTTATTCGGTGGTTCAGTAACTCAACGTCAAAATCGTCGCAACACCCTACTTGCTCAAACCTTAGAAAAATCAAATCAACAACATCAACAACAACAACAGCAGCAACAGCAACAACAACAATCAGCTCATCAACAAATATTACCAGTACCAGAAGAACGAGTTGTTGAAGGTCACCAGGAAAATAAGGAAGCTAAAAATGAAGGTGTTAAGGAGGCTAAAGAAGAAGAGGAGCATGGTGATGCTGATAGTGGACGTGGTGATAGCTCGGTATCTAGCGATACCAAAGAAGAAGATTTACCTGAACATTTGCAGCCTGGTAAAGAGTTTACTTTTAGAGTTACTGTATTACAGGCTATGGGTATTGCTACTGAGTATGCTGACATATTCTGTCAATTTAAGTGAGTGACTTTTTTTAGATTTGTATATTGGATTTGATTAAGGTTTTTTTTCTTATTGAGTAATTTTTAAAATTTTTGTTGCAGTTTCTTGCACAGACATGACGAAGCATTTTCAACAGAGCCTGTTAAGAATACTGGTAAAGGCAATCCTCCCGGTTTCTATCACGTACAAAATGTAAGTTAATATTTTTCAAGAAAACAATTTTATACATCTTATAAAATCAACTAACATTCTTCTTTATATTAATTTTTTATTTAGATAACCGTTACCGTCACAAAATCGTTTATCGAGTACTTGAAAACTCAGCCTATAGTTTTTGAAGTCTTTGGCCATTATCAACAACATCCACTTCATAAGGACGCTAAACTCGAGTAGTAAGTGTCATTAATTTTACTTTTAATATACAGATAAATATATATATAGAACATCTAACAACTGAAGTAAGCTTTTGTTCAATAGACCTTGAAGTGTCTATTAATATCATTATAGACACATACAATGTCTAGTAAATACATATTACGATTCTTAGTTAGTGTTAGTTACTGTAAATCGAAATTAAATAGATCGTTTTAAAAATAAATAATTATTATTGGAAATTTACAAAGAAAAGAAACATATCTATATAATTCTACAAAGAAAAAAATCAATAACAAACTTATATTGCATATTATTGCGCAATCATCAAAATTTAATTCTCACAAAATTACCAAAAGTAAAAAAAGCTCTAAACACCCAGCCAAACCTTTCCAACAACAATAAAACAACAAAAGAAAAAATTAATCACAATTCCAGCGTTCGTCAACCACCAAAACGTATGTTACCACCATCAATACCAATAAGCCAACCAGTCCGTTCACCAAAATTCAGCAGCGTTTTACCATCACCAAGTACCTCACACGTACACGCAAAATACGACGTAATGGTATGGTTCGAAATCTGCGAATTAGCTCCTAACGGCGAATACGTACCATCGGTAGTTGACCACAGTGACGATCTACCATGCCGTGGTCTATTCCTCTTACATCAAGGAATTCAACGTCGTATACGTATAACAATAGTTCACGAGCAAGCGTCAGAATTACGTTGGAAGGATGTACGTGAATTGGTTGTTGGTCGTATACGTAACACACCAGAGCCTGAGGAAGAAGATAACGATTCCAGTGTATTATCACTTGGACTATTTCCTGGTGAATATCTGGATGTACCAGGTGACGATCGTTGTATGTTCAGGTTTGAAGCTGCTTGGGATAGTTCTCTTCATAATTCAACGTTATTGAATCGTGTCACCTCGTATGGTGAACAGATATTCATGACTATCTCGGCTTACTTGGAGGTTTGCATTCACCTATCTAATTCATATATTCCTTATAGGTACATTCAATTTTTAATTTGACTTATTTTCAACCTACACTACTCTTACAGCTGGAAAACTGTGGCCGACCAGCCATCATCACCAAAGACCTCAGCATGATAATCTACGGTCGCGACGCTCGTGTTGGTCCCCGTTCTCTAAAACATCTATTCAGTGGCAGCTATCGCAATCAGGAAGCCAATCGTTTAAGCGGCGTCTACGAGCTTGTTCTTCGTCGTTCATCTGAAGCAGGTAGCCCAGGTTTGTCCTGTCTGACCCTTAGCAAAGTCGCGTACCCTTACCTAAAAATTTCCTTTACTTATATATTTGTTATACGACATAGTTGATCCATTGATGTTGTAATATATACGTATGTTTGAATGTTAATTGTCTCTTTACCTTAACTCTCTATTTTCTCAATCCATTCATGTATCCTTTTGATCCTTTCTTTATCTATAAAAATCCATATTCTATCTTTTTTACTGGCATGAACGAGCGACACAATAATTATCCCGAACAGTTTACGATCTCGCGGCTTGTGTGTTTATCTGTTTTAAACAGGTGTACAGAGACGACAACGTCGTGTACTTGATACCAGTTCTACCTATGTACGTGGCGAGGAAAATCTTGACGGCTGGCGTCCACGAGGTGATAGTCTAATTTTCGATCATCAATGGGAACTTGAGAAATTGACGAGGCTTGAGGAAGTCGAACGAGTCAGACATACTTTGCTGCTACGTGAGAAGCTGGGCATTGACAAGAACACTTTCTGCAATAAGGCTATTCACGATTTTACCAAGAGCGAGAAGGTATGTTCATTAGATATAGCTGAAATAGCTCACTTGGTTTATTTCTCGACAGAAATTTTAATCCAATCATTATCATCTATTTTTACAGGAGGTTTGCAATATGGTAGCCAAGGCAACAAACGAATCTCACGCGTCACCAGTCAAACTTAAGAAATCCACGAGCAAGGACGTCTATGAACCCTGGGACATGACGGAACGCGAAAAGGAAATAGCAACCAAATACGTGAAACTCATACAAGGCCGAATACCAAACAAGGAGCCAATCGTACTTTCAGACGTATCACCAGGTGACGACACATTGGGCGATCTCAGTACATCGATGTTATCATCTGTTGTATCATCTTCATCCCAAGAGTCAGTATCCCCCCGTATACGCGATTCCGAGCAGGTAAACACCAACTATCCCGTATGGCCTGAAACGCTACTACCCCATTCTTTTTTACTATTTATCTCTTCCCCCTGCGGCCTCGTTTATTTTTTTATAATAATAATAATACATAAGTATATCTAGCGGTTGTCTTCTTCGCTTTCTGCGAGCCAAAAAATGCTTCTGCTCGTATTTGCTGCTGGTGAGCATCTATTATTTATATTAATTCATTATATTAATTGTTTATTTATAGCTTGTAGTGTACAGCTCTGAATCTCTGACATTTTTTTAAATTGTCATTAAATTATTTTAAAGGTATATTTAGACATATTTTAATTAGCTTTAGGTTTCAAATTAGGCTACGTATAATATGCACTTTATCAATGAATTATCACACTTAAACGCACATAATTTTTATCTTCATTTATATAAATCAATTTTTTTTTACACTGTACAAACTTAACACAATTACGAAATAATTAATTTTATTAGCAAAATCAATCTTACCTAAACTTTTTTAATAAAAAATCATTACAGCACATAATCACATGCAAGCTCAATCAAAAGCACCTTTATTACAACACACATATATATATATATACATTATTTAGCACATCTAATTAAGCTTAAATAGTTTACGCACAAGACATCTCGCTAGGCTTGTGAAGAAATAAGAAAAAAAAGAACAACGCGTGAGACAACCAAGTATATAACCGAGTCCATCCTTTCTCCGCAGCAGAATCAAAGCCTTTCTCAGCCACAATACTGGTATACAATAAAAATATAACCAGAAAAGGCTTGAGATATATATTAATATCCAAAAAAGGCTTCATTTTTATAAAAAAAGAAAAAAAAATATCCCTCTAGAAAACGCGTCTCAGGTTTATACAGGCTAGCCGGTGTTATATAACTTGCAGCATACCGGATTAATGATGATGATGATGACGATGAGCAGATCTAAGTCGTGCATCTTTAGGTTGAGCTCACCCGAGCGTGCAAGGCTACAGGAGCTACAGGACAGCATACTCGCTGGTGAATCAGCTGCTGGTGGTGGTGGTGGTCATCAAAATTCAATGGCACCAGCGCCATTGGGTTCAATGTCACCTGTTGGTGGTGAACATCTTGTCCTTTACGTACCTGAGGTTGAGGAGATACGTATCAGTCCGGTTATTGCCCGCAAAGGATATCTCAATGTGCTTGAACATAAGACTAATGGATGGAAGAAACGATGGGTGGTGGGTGATATATTATTATGTTTTTAGTTTCTTTTTTTTTTAAATATTGATTGGTATTTAAGTAAGGATGATGGATTTTTTCATAATATCAATCTACACTTGATTTTTGTTTTTTTTTTGTGTGTGAACAGTCGGTGCGCAGACCTTACGTTTTCATTTTCCGAGATGAGAAGGATCCGGTGGAAAGGGCATTGATTAATTTGGCTACTGCACAAGTTGAATACTCAGAGGATCAGTTGGCTATGGTAAAAGTACCAAACACATTTAGGTAAGCCTGAATAGTCTTTTATTTAAAAATGAACGTTATGGAATTGATTATAAATTAATTTTATTTTTGTCCGTATTTTCTTGTTACAGTGTTGTTACGAAACATCGAGGATATCTTTTACAAACACTTGGTGACAAGGAAGTTTACGACTGGCTTTACGCAATCAATCCTTTATTGGCTGGACAAATAAGGTACGATAAAATACAAAAATACCAATTACGCAAATAATAAAATAACTATAGTTTCAATGTCTGACCATATCTGGCTATTACTACTTACGCAAACTTATAAAAATTCAACCCTCTTACTTAACAGGTCGAAGCTAGCACGTAAAAGTCCAGGAACAGCAGGTATACCAATAAGTTTAACGCCACAGCAACAACAACAACAACATCAGCAACAACCACAACATCATCCACAACAACATTTACCACAACAGCAGCAACAACAACAGCAGTACACGACGACGACGGCTATAAGCGTAGGTGGTCAAGCGGACGGTCAATCGAAGTGAGTGGCGGACTCGCTGGCCGAGATGATGGGAGCCGTAGCCAAGGTCTCGAGAAATGTTATTAATCGATCGCATAGCGTTCTCGAGTCGCGCAATTTCTTTAGCTTTGGCTTTCCGATTGTTTTCGAATGAAATGAGATGAGATATAGAGAAAGATATTAAATTAAGAGAAAATAAAAAAAAAGAGAGTTTAAGAGAGTATGTGAATGAATGAATGAATGAGTTAAGTATTCATCTGGGAATGATGAAGAGATATAATGAAGAGGCTAGGCGTTTTGATATCGTGCATTAGTGTCAATAATGATATATTGACAATTATGTGCACGATGATGACCGAATGACTCACTGGACGTTCCTGGATTGAACGTTTGGAAACAGTTGAGTCAGATATCGGCTAAATCTACATTAAGGCCAGCCTCTTTTTTTTAATTAGTAAGCTTTAATTAAGCTTTCTATAATAATTCGGCTGTAAAAGAACTTCCGGAACTCTTCTTCGTTCATTCTCAAATTGCAATTTGGTGTATATCGTTATACCGATATGTCGGTATGATATATTTAGAAGCGATAAAAAAAAGGATGTTCGGTTAAGTATCGAATTTTAATTGTTACATATGCTCGGCAAAGTTAGATAAATATATATATATATATATAATCTCGGCTGGCCAGTATCAATGATGATATTATATACATTAACGCCAGCCGTGATAATGATTTTAAATGCAATAAGTAGAGAAAGAGAGGATAAAAAGAAAAAGTGCGTGTACTTGTGAGAGAGAAAGAGAAAAATAGTTGACGATAAAATTAAATTTGATGTAAAGCGAGTGATTTTTTTTTGTTTTTGTTTTGTTTGTGTATGGTAGGATTGATTGAGCGATACGTTGATAATAGATATATAAGTATTGTGTACTCTTTTGAAGAAAAAAAATTGAGATGTGAGAAAGAAATGCGAATTACCATTGTGAATGAGCCAAAACATTGATATTTAATATGTTATTTATGTGTATGTACATCTTGTGATGAGAAAAAAAAGAACAACTATTACTACAACAACTACAACAACAACAAATATAAAGTAAAAAGAGAAACTAAACCCCTTTATTAGTAGGCTTTGGTATTTAATTAAAAAAAAAAAAAAAGAAAAAAAAAACTAAAAAAAATGATAAATCCTTACATTCCCCTTTGACGTTTATATAGATGTAAAGCACACACGCCGCTCTTTGCATGCATTAGGCAAAATTTCAAACTAAAAAAAAAAACATGTTTTTGAACAAAACCAAGTGTGTATGATTGCGTATGAAAATTATTTAAGAAAGAAAGAAATTTAGAAAAAAAAAGTGAGAAATGTGAGAGATGAATGAATGTTGTAAGTAATGGACATAAAAATTTAATGTATTGTATGAGGTATAATAGATAATGAAACTCGCAAAAATTGATAATGTCGGTATTATTGCAAATTGTGCGATATATAATATATACGCCTAAATAGGATTGACTAGCAATCTCTAACCAACCAGCTAGTGTTTAAAGAGTCATTAAAATGTAGTTATCATCATCAGAGATTGGTAATTTCGAGGTATTGTATATCTATAAAGGATTATAGCTCGGATTAACGAGGTATTAGAAATGTATATCAAGGTATATAGTTACCATATTGGATATATATTAATATATATATTCAATCGATCCTCGAAAAAGGCTGGTGTATATTGGATAATGGTCAATTGTGTTTGAAGTACGTATATATATACATGTATAAGGTGCTTGTATTATTTTTCAATCTCGTCAAAATAATCGAGAAAGAAAGAAAAAAAAGAAAGAGAAAAAATGCGAGTAGAATGTTTTAAATGGGCGATCGTATTAATTATATATACGTATGAGTATATAATATTAACGATGCATAATATATATAAAAGCGCGTGTAACGGCACACATACTCACACACTTACATAGAAACACACGTAAAAGACGACCAAGAGCGATATATATAAAAAAAAATAAAAAAAAAAAATGGTACGTCTTTACGTGCGGCTCGGCTGCAGCTCCTCCCGGCGCGTGTCTTATATATAAATATATAATATATACGCCGGTGCAAGACTAAGTTTCGCTTGCTGACTGTTGTAACGTTTAATATATATTTATTTAATATAATAAATATATATAAAAAAAAAATAAACGTATATTAATATATGTGTGTTTATATTCACAAAAAGAAGAAAAAAAATTATATAAAAATTGTTAATATACACACATATATATTAATATATATGTATTTAAGCATAATAATATATAGTTTTATTTTGTTATCGATCGCAGCAATCCGCATCCGCAATTATACGAACTATACGCACGAAAGTGTGTAAATATAAAATTATATACGATTATATAAAAGGGATGTAGACTCGAGCGGAACAAGCTGGAACGAAATATTTTGGTGGCACACAGGGTGTGGATATGATGATTGAAAGAAATTCAAGAAAACATTAACAGAAACCGGTGATGAAAGACAAAAGAGAGTGAAAGAGATAAAGATCTTGGTTAATGAGAATGAGAGAGATAGAGACAGAGCGGATATTGTAAAAGAGAATATGATTAATTATTATATATAAATAGTTATATATAAATATATGAATATATTATATATAAATATACAGATATAAAAAAAAAATATGCATACAAAAACAAAAAGTCAAGTTTAATATGAATAAAAAAATATATAACAATAACAACAACAACAATGTTAATTTAATATAAACGCGCATTTATAAAAGGCGATGGGCTGGGTATTAAATTAATGTATGGCCTGCTGTATTGCGACATTGAATCTAATCGCTGAACGTCTCGTCGATCTACCGATGACTTCGACGCGCTAATAATTTATATAGACTCGTGTTCGAGTCTATATAAAAGATATTATTATTATTATTAATATATCATCGAGTCGTATATTCATTCGCGTGTGATGAGACTTTCAAAATTTGAAAGTTCAAAATCGTCATCGCGTATTAATATAATGAATATAATCGTACTTCGATGTATACAAATAATTTTTTTTCTCCTTGCGGTCGGCGTTGACGGTACATCGTCGAGACGTATTTTTAACGTTTTATGACGTTTTTATAACAAAGAATATGGCTTTGTCGTGATACTCAGATTGCATTTATATATACCTTATAGCGCATCGTCTTATCACACCCATCAGGCTACAAGCTGATTGAACATAATTGAGAATTTGAATAAAAATAAAAAGAAAGAGAATTAAAAAAAATTTAATTAAAAAATTGAAATTTAAACTAAAATTAACATATAAGCAGATCTATAAGATATGAATTTAATGATATAAAAAAAACAAAATATACATTGTCACTGTGAAGAATCTCTGATTAATCCTAAGCTCTAAGTAAGACAAACCAAAAAAAAAAAAAATAAAATAAAATAAATATAGACGATAAATGCATAAAAAATAACAACCATCAACTGCAGACAGTAAGTTTGTGTATTTATTTGTATGTTAATTATTAATAATAATAATATAATTACTATGCGAATTTTTGGATTCGTGCAAAGGCCGTTATTACATTATATATTATTATTATTATTGTTTTTGTTATTTTCTTTTTGCGTGGGGCCCGCTGCTGCGTCGTCGCCTGCGTTGTATACCGGATTAATATAATAGTTATATGAATATATTAAACCCCGGTAACACCGCTCTCTCTCATTGAAACAATGCATTAATGCTGTAATCGAGTGTATTGATTATTAATTAATTATTATTATTATTACGATTACTTGACTTACAATATTAGATCTACTGTAAGTGGTAATTAACGTGTAATAAAACCGGTTAATAAAAGCTTATATTGCGTTGATTTTTTATTTATTTCATGATCACCTGATATGCCTGTATTTTATGTATTTTCCTTTAACTTGTGGTAATTATTTCAGAAAATTGAATTTATTGTATTGTTATTTCATGTTGATAATTGAAAGATCAACAAATTTTCTGATTTTATTACTATAATAAAATTTATGAAAAAGCAAAATGAACTGTTTTTAACATAGAGTAGCCTTCTAGAAAATTCTGAATTGGTAAAAAAATAAACATATTATAGAGAAATGAAGTCAAATATTTTATTTTTATTTATTTATTTTTTTTTTATTAATTTTATAAGGATTTTTTTATATTTCAAAATAGCCCCTTTTAGAAAATCGTTAATACAAAGTTGATTTTTGACTCTTGAAGAATGTCCAAATTGACCTAATCAATAATATGCTATAAAGTACCAAATTTAAATTATATTTAAAATTGTATTAAAATATTTAACATTTATGTAGTTGTATACGTAAAATTTATTAAATTAAAATAGTAGTGATACATCTATATATGAAATTTGTTCATTTCTCTGAAGATAACAGCTTTGAATAAGAAGAAGTAATAATACTTCTATTTCTAATCACATTTAGATAATAATTTACCATCATAAATCAAACGTTCGCCTTTATTATCAAACTATTTGAATATATGAGTAGTATAATCAATTCAGTTTAATCTATTTATTAATTTGTTTTCCAGTTTTATCAAGTTACATGTGTACGCTTATGTAAACATTATTGTACGAGAATTTATATTTAATTAATTTACATAAATCATCAAAGTCATCAAACTTTGGTAAACATGGTAAATATCTTGGTATATTTTAACAGTTTCCTTTCTGTAATAATAAAGATAAAATTGTTTATATAATTTTAATCTTGCAAACTTACTGCTTTTTCCCAATGTCATAAAATATTTCTTTATCAGACCACCACGTGTGGCAGATTTTAAAAATTAATTAATTATTCAGAATCAGAGTCTCATTACCTGTGTAAGTTTTCATTGACTTTTCTTTTTAACTGTACTTATAATTCATCTCATATTCTTATCATCAAAATAAATTCTATACATAAGTATTTTATTACTTGTACTACAATTAACATAGTTAGAATTAAATAATAAAATTTTAAATCTACAGGAGTATAGGTTTTATTTACAAGATTTTTGTCATATTATTTTTGATTCTATTACAAAAATAAATTTAGAATAAAAATAAATTAGAAATAAAAATCATACACATTCAATAATAGACATTTTATTTATTTGACAGTTCAAATATAAAAAAAATTTTTTTACATCTAAAATTATCTTTATTATAAAAAAATCAAATTAGGTGAAGACTTATACAGTTTTAACATTATTGCTAAGCACATGATTTCATTCAGTCACTCTTTAAAACTAGACCTTATTTTTTGTTTTCGCTAAGTCATCTACTGATCATTAATTGTTTTCACGCTAATGGTAAAAGCTAGTGTTTTTAGATTTATGACCTACTTTTCTGCATCTTTCGTTGATTCTTAATGGTATTTAAATGAACTCTAACTTTAAAGTAACTTTTAAATTGTTTCTACGTAGGTAGCTCTTTGTAAATTTTATTATAATTATTATTTTTTTAATTTGTCTTTTTTTTACAAAAAATACACGAATACAATTTATAAAATCATTGTACAATTTTTCTTACTATTTATATAACATAACAAAAAAAACAATCAATTTTATAAATTTTTTTTATATTAAAATTATCTTACACATCAATTCCATCAAAAATATTTTTCATCACATTTTTAACATATATTACACAATTCCAATCTGAGAAAAAAAATCAATAAATCTAATTTCAAAAATTCCTTCAAGTTGTATATATCGACTACGTCCGAATTCCACAAAACGCTGACGCGGAAGAAAAGAAAAGAAAGAAAGAAAAAAAAAACCGTCGATCTGTCAATTTTGTATTACACATCACCGGTAAAATTAAGAAAGAGACAGAAAGAACGGCACGTGTTTATTGCAAATCATCAAACTTTATAAAAATAAAAAAAGGTCACGCACGTCATAAAAAAATTGATTGCATATACAGAAAAAGAAAAAATCATTCATACTAATCATAAAAATTTTTTTCAAATTTCATAATCATTAAAAAAAAAATAAAAAACAAATTCACCTATATTCATCACAATACCAATAGATCGTTTCCTCAACAACAAAATCAACAACCCTTCTAAAACCAAATTTATACTTAGATCCTCCAGTCGTATCACACAATCGTAATCTCACTCTCATATCACACGGTTCCTTTCTCACTTTACCCCTTCTCACAATAACCCTCATCTCAAAATTATCTCCACACAAAATTTCCATCTTCATCTTACCCTTTACAATCACCTCATCCTCCTCCTTATCCTCATCCTCAATTCTCACAATCCCAGACAAGCAGGGGCAGTCCATCGAACAATTTTCCAAATTCTTCGCATACCTACAATCCTTATTCCTTCCACTTGTCCTTCTAACTCTCTCAGATATGCAGCTTCTCATCTCACGCTTCTCCTCCAATCTCACTCTACACATTTCCTTACGTTCATCCAATCTCTCTCGTCTCGAGAGACTATCCTTAGACCATAGAGAATCACGTCTCACTTTCGAATGCCTATAAACTTCACCATCTCCTTCTAACCATTCTTCTTGATGTTCCTTGATCGTTTCACTACTCTCAGATGTGCTGCTGCTGCTCCAATATTCTTCCTCTTCTTTTTCTTCTTTCACCTTCTCATTGTTATTTTCAAAATCTGTGTTTTCTTGACAATACACCATTTCCTCTTCTTCTTCCCTGGAATTTTCACGATAGTAGTAATATCTAAGACGTTTCTTACTTAAAGTACAGCCTGATGGATTATTCAAGCCAATCGTTTGTTCTCGACTTTCTTGGATTTCTAAGCAACGATTTTCAAATTGCTCGTCTTTATTGATAAGCCGATAGGTATTTTCACGATTACCAGTTTTTAAAGTACAGTAATCTTCGTTTTTACAATAATTTGCATTATACTCGTCTCGACAGTAGTAAAATTCTTCATTTTTATAATAATTATCTTTTTTATTTTCCTCGTTGACTTTTGATTTTAAACACAGTGTTAAATTTTTAAGATCACTTATTATCTTATCCAGATACTTGTTATATGGTTCTTTCGTACAATAATTTTGATGATCACTGTTTTCTTGAAATTTATTTTCAGCCTCCATTAGTGAGTCACAAATTACAAGATGAAATTAATTCTATATTTGAATACAATAATTTTAAATTGCTATCTAAGAGATAATAGTAACAAACACAAAACTGATTAAATACTAACTGTTTCAATCAACTTATACACCGTATACATAATTATATTACAATCAAATTTAATGCACTTTGGTTGTTTACTTAGAGTAAGGTATTACTAGTGTTTATGTAAATAACGTATAATTGCATATTTCGCGAGAAGGATATCAAGAGAAAGAGAGAGAGCTTTACTTTGTACCGAGTATAAACATCGATTGATTCTCATTTAATGTATATATAGAGTAATTTGCTGTATTATAAAGGTTGACGGCCGATGAGAAATGACCTGGTAATTTGGCGCGTGCGGATGTAATGCGCGTCGTTAGCAAATTTTGATCTATATTTTGCTGCAAGCCAGCTGTTATACTTAGTGGTTGTGTAATGTGTCAGTAGTAGGATATGATACGTATATACATGTACGATTGACCTAATCGCAAATTGTTAAATTATGTTGAGTAAAGTATTTCATTCGTTTTTTTTTTTAACTAAAAAATGTGTCACTTAAATTGTCTATTTATTTATTATGAATTTTTATAGATTTCAAAGTAGTTCCTTATAAATCATATTGTCATCCTAATTATTCAATAGTCATTTTCGTAACAAGGGCGTAAAAATGTAACTTTCCCGCAAGAGTTGCAAATATTATTTTTTGCAATTTTGATTAAGCGTGCGTAAAAGAAATACCGTACAGAAATGTAACTTTTTGCGTAAGCTGCGCATCAGTTATCATAATTGAATTTTGCACATGAAATTGCAAACAACACTTGCTTCTTGCACTTGTTGCGAATAATACTATATTGATACCAGTGCAAGAAAGTAGATTGTTGTCTCGTGTGACGATTTCTTGTTACGATTCAAGTGTTTACACGAATCAGGAATTTACTTTTCGTGCGAGTATCGAACAATATATATATATATATATATATATATATATATATA
>JAPYZE010000523.1:0-37500 GCA_030522805.1 Leptomastidea abnormis
TATATATATATATATTATATGCGTGAGTCTGGTAGAAAATATATATAGAAAGAGAACGCGAGAAGGAATGAGCATTGGGTGAGAAAGACGAGCAACCATCAAGAGACCTGCTGTGTGCTCTCTGTTGTATATGTGCTGTGCTTCACGAGAAAAGTAGAGGGGAGAAAAAGCGGAGTCGAGAGAGAGAGAGAGAGAGAGAGAGAGAGAGAGAGAGAGAGAGAGAGAGAGAGAGAGAGAGTATTATACCTACCACCGCCCGGTATTCTCTCTTTCTTATATTCTACCTCGCGTTACTGTCGCCGCTTCTGAGACTCCCTTGCTTATACCTACACTGAGCAGTTGAGCACAGACTCGAGTCAGTCCGTCGTCGGAAGCGGCTCGAAGAGGAGCGCGCCGGACCGCGGCTCAGTCTGGCCTGCTTCGCTCCGACTTACCTGTTACAATTCGTATATATATTTACGCTACTCTGCAAATTTATCTCAATCTCAAAATCTCGTCGCTTTTGGGGGGCTGATGATATAGTATACATGTGTATACAGTATACATCTCGCGGGGAGAATAAAGTGAGGGTGTTTAAAGTGTGTGTTTGTGTGTGTATAGATATATATTGCAAGGTGCGCGCGGCGCGTTTGCGCGTGGGCGAAAAGAGAAGAGAGCAAGGTTTTCTCTCTTTCTTGCTATTCACTCTTTGCGGATCGATGAGTTGCCACTGCCATTGAACGAGTGTATATATATCTATACGTCGACGACGACGACGTCTATGACTACGACGTCGCTTTGCTATCTTATATACTTGTATTATACTGATGTTAGTAAAAGCGACTGCATACAGACAGAGAAGAGAGAAAGAGAGCACGACGACGCGCACGTGCAGCAGTTGTATTATATAGGTAGCAGCAGCTCGAGGAGGTTGAAACTATGTTCTTTGGATGAGATAAATTCACACGTGCGTTTAGAAAGATCTTTATAAGGATTCACGTGTGTGTATATGTGAAAGGGACAGTGTGTGTATCATCTCAAGTGTAAAAGAAAAAAAAGGAACACGAAAGAAAAGAAAGAGAAGCGAGAGAAGCAAGAGAGATAGTGATAGAGTTGTTGTTGTGTCTGCAGCACCTGCTCCGATTTTATTTCGGAGCGCCTCGGAGCATAAGTATAGCTGCAGAGAGCTGCGAGTCCTCCCTGGGTCTTCTGCACCACCCCTGTTCTTACATCTCTTATGCTCTCCCTCCCTTTTTCTCTCACTCTCTTTCTCTGACCGCGAGCTCGCGTATATATATTCGACGTAAGGTTCCCACGCTCTCCTCTGCAGCAGAGACTCTCTCAGCACATCAGGTAGAATATACACGCACGCACAAGAGAGATTTACTTTTATTTTTTTCTTTCTCTCTTCTTGACTGCCCCCCCCCCCCCCCCCCCCCCCCGCCCCCCCCCCCCCCCCCCCCCCGCACACCCGCCCCGCGACCCACCCCCCCACCGCCAAGACGGTGAGCGAAGGGAGATTGAATTGGGGTCGAGAAAGAAAGATCAAGCTATATAGTAGTGCTTATTCTTCATCTTCATCTCTTGCTTGCAGCTTTTAGACTTCGAAGAAGTTTTAAAAATTCGTGGTCAGTGTTTTGTGCGTGAATTTATACTGGAGCAATAAGTGTTGATGAAATTCGACTATGATATATTGGTGTGCGTAAACGTGAGTGCGAATGTGAGAAATAAAGAAGAAAAAGAAGTAGCAAGTATTTAGTGAGCCGGCGCTACGACCTTGCTATATCTATACCAATACCATCGTAATTTTAGCTGCTGTATATAAACAGTAGCTTCTCACTCTTTAGTTGTGCACTGTGTCTGATGTGTATTGTATATATATAAAACCGCCGGCGGGTGAATATATTCTATTCGCACATCTTCAATATAAGAAGACTCAAGAGCACCAGTAGGTAGCTTCATCGTCTGGACCGCAGACCTTATATACAAGCGGTCGATATCCCATTCGCAGCAGCAGCAGCTGTAGCTATACAAGATGATGATGATGATGATGATGATGATGTGACCGCATATATATTCGCATATATTATAAGCGGTTGTGTTATATATAGAATAAAAAGAAAAAGAAGCTGTGTGTGGGAAAGAAAAAAACTCGAATATGTCTGCGGACGTAGCTCAGCCACCTAGTCCACCTAGGATTTTAGGTAAGAGAGATAAGATAAATTTTTATCTTTTGGGATTATATTTATTTTGCGGATTTTTTGTGTATACATTATGCCTGTGTTCGCATACTGCATTTCTTTATATCTCTGCAAACTCCGGGTAAGAGAAACAGATAGCTCCGGTTATATTTGTTTTGTTTTGGGCTTTTTGGAACTCGGGCGAGCCGAAATTCGGAGTAAGAGAGGAAAGGGGAATCTAAGTATGGGAATTTAAAGTCTCACGCTTATATTTACAGTGGACTTTAAATCGTCCGTGCGAACTGATTAAATAGAAAAAGAGGGAGTTGAGTTGAGAGATAGAAGGAATGTATAGATGTATCTATTAGGTATATAGTTGTTGTGTCACGTGTGTCACGCAGGTGTAAACAAAGGCACTGCAATGTCTTGGTATATAGTGTGCGAATATAAGTGAACGAAAGTTGATTTTTTTTTCTTTCTCATGATGAGATTGTGTGTATATAACTACATATAGCAGGGAAAGTAGATTTGTAGTTTCGGAGGGATATAATTTTTTTTTTTTTGGGGGAGCAGGGGGAAATGATTGTGATTTATGATGGCATGTTATGGAGGGTGATGGTTTTTATATTGATTTGTTGGTAAATTTGGACGCTGGGAATTTTCGGAGTTTGCTGAATTGATTTTACGTAAAATGAAAGATGATGGAGATTAAGAGGAAAGGACTGATTTAATATTTGTTAGAATATTTTTTTTTTTTTTGCTGATTGTAGTTGATAAAATTGTCGTGAAATTGTAAAATTAACTTATTTGTAAATTATTGATCTTTCATTCGTGTTTTACATGACTTTGATTGGTGTTGTTTGAATAACAAAATTAGTTTTAATTAGATGAAATAGTAAGCATAGAGTTGTTTGTTTTACAAATATTGAACAAATTTGCAAATAGATGTATACAATGTTTTAAATTGTATTTTGAAAAGTTCATGGCATTGTAGGCAATTTTGTAAATAGGTTTATCGGTCGTTACCTGAAATATAGACAACAATAAAATTGATCGTCAGCTACTGTAAACTTTGCTTGCAGGTGTTTTTAACTACTTTACTCTAATTTTTTTTTTTTCAAACTTGTAAGATTTGTTTTTCTTATTTTAACCTTAACTAAATTTTTTTCCTTTTTTTTTTATAAATTGTCAAATTTTTGTTACCACAAGTTTTAATTTAAAGAAAAAAATACTTGCAACATTTTAAAGTAACAAAAATAAAAAAAAAAGGCTGAGACACACTGTTTCATTATTTACAAAAATAAAATTGGCTGTATTATATAATAGTATTTTGGCAGCCAACTTTAAAGTTGCTAAAACTGTGCAATATCATAAATTACATCAAAGAGAGACACGCGTATCTAAAATATTTTGATGACATCTGATAACATGATAATATATATATATATTTTTTTCTCGATAACATGATAATATATATATATATATATTTTTTTTTCTCGATAAGATTAATTTAATTGTAATATTGATTTAATAATTATAATTGTGTTATGTAAAATATGATTAACGATAAGCTGTAATTATTTAATCACGATGATTTGTATCGGTTATTTCGAAGAAATATTTATGTTTTATGAATCAGTGATTTCTCAATTTTATTGTTTTTTATTTCTGTGTTATCTTTCTATTCTATTGATAATAATTCAATACAAAAAAATATTTAAATATTCAAAAAATACAAATATCAAAATTTTAAAATAAAATTTTAAATATACTCTAGAATATAAAAACCAAGCAAAGTTCCATGTTTATTTTGTAACGATAAAGAAAGCTAATTCAAGTACCTACTTACGCTTTACGCTTAATGCACTTCCGTTTGACTATATAGTACCTAATTACAAAATGTGAAGAGGTTCTCTCTGCTACTTACTACTGAATGAATCGACACGCGTACAAAGATAAGACATATACATATAGATGCTATATGCAATCACACAAAATGTATACATAAACGTTAACTCGTATTTCTCGTATATATACAATTTAAATTTGCTTTATAGAATACGATATTACACAAAGAGCAAAATGAGGAAACACCTATTATAGATAAAACAAATCAATAAAACATGAAGAAAATCATAAATAATTTTAAAATATTTTATTTTTTTCAGGATCCCTAAGCCCAGTCGAAACGCATCATCGTCAACAAAGTTCAGGCTCGTCGTCATTAAGATTAACAGACGAGCCCTTAGATAAGCATCAGCTACAAAAAAGTCCACAATCATCGTCATCATTGACGAGTAGTTATTTAAGACATGGCAGAAGACGTAGCGATTGTACGGAAACCGGTAGCATCGGTTATGGTTCCTCGGCGCCACTTGAATCCGAAACATCATATTCTTCTCATCCAGGATATCCTGATAATTCCAGTAAACAGCTTAAATCACCGTCTAGTGGTGAAATGCCGCTTATACAGCAATCGCAATTGCAACATCATCATAGTCGTCATCAGGTACGTTGACTTTTGGTGTGTGTGTGTTTATGAGTAGGGTTGAGAATTGTTGGGTTTTTTTTTTTTGTTGAGGTCGACTGAAATTAGTTTACGAAAAGATTTGATCTAGGCTTGGTCTTTTTGAAAGGCTAGAAATTCACGTTGATGGGAAAATCGCGTGTTTGTGAAGTTATAAGCAAGAGAATTTCGCGCGTGTTGTTATTTGATATTTTTCGCGCGCTTGTACTTTTACTCTCTTTTTCCTTTCTACCATAGCAGAGAGCTTTTATTTACACGCGAATTTAGTTGGAAAGTTTTGAGCTTGCATAGGGTATATTTTATGCTGTTACTTTTTATTTTGTGTGTGGGAAAGAAATTGTTGTTTCGAGTTATGAGTTTGATATCTCTAACTGGAAAAGTTTTTTTTTTTTTTTTAATGTTTGACATAGAATTATTTTAGAGGTAATTTTTATTTAATTAAAGAAAATTACGCAAAAATAAGTTTGTAAAGTTATTAATATTTGTTCTGATTTACTTTTTTTTTTATTTTAATGGTTACAAGCTCGACTTTATCGTGTAACATTAAAAAAAACATCTAGAGTAATAAAGAAAAAAGATATGAATAAAAAATGGAACGATCGATTTGGATAAAAGTCAAGTTTTTAATGTGCCAAACGTATTAAGTATAAGCGATCGCGCAAAATGATTTAAAATATTCATAAATCAAATCTTAAAATAACACGCTTATTTTGCTCGCCTTCAATTTTTTTCAAAAATTATTATCCAAAACTATTAAAAAATAAAACTAAAAAGAAATTATCTATCTTTATTCCCAACAGAGCCAACCACTAGGTAGTCCAACGAGCAGCACAAGTCAATCATCATCATCAACACCAAGTTCCGGTGCATACGTAGACGTATCATCATCAGCAAGACTGGCTGGTCCAGTATCAAGCTCAAGCTCAAGCACACCAACAACAACAGCCGTACCCGGATCTCATAATCATTATAATCATAATCAACATCATCGTGGTAGTAGTCGTCGTCCAAGAAACGCTTTAGTCAAAAGTCGCACAGCTGTACCTATTTTCGGTCCCTCGACTTCCGCCTGGACCTCAAATAACAACAACAACATCATCAACAATAACATCAATAATAACGTCAACAACAATAATATCATCAATAATATCAATAATAATAACAACAACAACAACAACAACAATAATAATAATAATGGGCCATTGTCGTTAACGGCTGAAAGTGAAAGTGGTTTTGTTGTTGATGCGGATAAGGGCAATGCTTATTACAAGGGTCAGCTGCTTGGCAAGGTGAGATATAGAGAGTATTTATATATTGATTTTATTCTTATTATTATCCCTATACCCTTTAAGGTCTTATCTGTAGATCGTTGAGAATATGTTAGAAGTGTGGGTGTCAAGTGATATTACTATATAACTTTTTACTTGAGTTTATATTATCGGATGGTAGAAAAGTTGTCGAGACAAGTGTTGTTGTAGGTAGATATCAATCTTGAGGATGCGGATGGATATAGGCTTTTTATATATGCAGTTTGCATCGTCGTCGTGCTAGGTATATATAAGATGAATGGATTGGGTGACGGTACTTTGATCGAAAGTCTACGTGTTTCTTTTCTTTTTCTTTGGTTCTATGAATAAATTAGCTGAAAGTTATATCGAATGTATTATGTATGAGTGTAAGATAGAGGTATAGAGAAATGTAAAGAGGGTGAAAAGGAGTTTTAGCTTATAGATTAAATTAAAAAAATATTCTTCTCGTCGCAGTAAATATTTCAAAATTTCATTTCAAGCTTTCAAATCAAACACAATAATTTGTAAAAATAAATAGTTTTAAATTAATTTAATTTTAACATTTCCTACATTCCACCCTTCTTTATACTAAACAAAAATTAAACTCTCAAATATCCGCGTACAAGAATTCAAGCTAACGTCAAATGATTAAACTCTTAGCCAAAAAACCATCATCGTCTAGGTATTACAGATCTTTAATTCAAAAATTCTCACATGATACTCTTCCTATTCATTCTCTTTATTTAATTCCGTTCACCAAATCCGACAAATCTGAAAATACTCAGCTCTATAAGTATATAAAATACATATACTCGAATATCACGGTCATGCGGATATATCTCACTCATATTCACATTTTCTCTCTATATCTTCTGCAGTCCATTAATAAAACAAATTACGCAAAAGCTCAGTAATGTGAACTGCGATTAATCCCGTCTAGAACAAATTTAGACAGCCTCTCTCACATATATGTACATACTATCGTATATAGTTAGAAGATGAAATCTTCGAGATGCTCTCTATACCCATATACTCACACAGAGACTGCATTTCCGGCAAATCTTTTGAGGTAACGAAGGGACGTTGCAGGTCAGTCGCCCCGTATTCACCATCTCATTCTCTTATATACCTATATACCGTTCACTTGGAACCATACATGCACCACCTATATCTCTGATTATTTCACAAGCTGCAAACCCTCGGGAAGTATAGTTGCGCATAGTCTTGGCTAGTAGCCCATTTTATCGGCTACTCTACTACTACTACTACTACTACTACCCATTATATACACCCGGTATGTTTCTATGCAGACCAAATAACCTTCGTTTTTCTCTTTCTTCCCCATCGACACCATATATACCTTTGTCACCTCTATACCTAGTTCATTTTATTTCATTACAAAAGCTTCTATACTATGCAACCATCCGTACCATCATTTTTCTTTTTTCTTTTCTTTTATTTACTTCTTGTGTGTGTATACAACACAACACACCATTTGGTATGGGAAAAGCGTTTGGATGACGCGTTTGAAGAATGCAGACGATGTTCTTCTTCTTATTATTCTTCGAATATTTTTTCTCGTTCTTTATATATCCGTTTATATATCTGTAGGGGAGATCTGGGCAAGATGGTCATGGTGGACAAAACGATCGTGTGATTAATTTTAAATATAAATTATATCCAGGCTTTTTTAAATTTTACATGTATATTTTACATGTTTTATGCAATTCAATTTTAGTAAAAAATGTCTTATAAAAAACGATTTTTGGATTATAATTTACGATTTGATCATTATAAACATTTGAACATATTTTTGATGCATATGATTATAAAATATATTCAAAGCATAATATATATCAATTATTATTCTTTTACATTTAAACATTTTTTTTATTTATAACATTTGTTCAACCAAAAAAAAAATTTAATTAATTCAATGATGAAAAGTATTGTTATTTCATAAATTTTTCCATTAAAATTAGACATTTCATTCGTATTGACGAGCTTAATTTTTATTTGTAATATTAATCAAATAATTTTGGTATATAATAAATATCAGTAGCTTTCTGTTAATAATTAATACAATGAAGAAAAAAAAGCTTATACCCATTGTAAGTTGTGCAAAAGATAAACAAATTATTTTTGCCACTGTGATCAAAACTTACAAGTTTTTTTTTATACTACGTCCATTTTTCTCGTCAATTTTTCAAAAATCCAAAATTTTTACTCAGTTTTCCTTAACACACGTTCATCTTGCCCATATCTCCCCTATATACCAAGAAATACGTTGCTGCTGCGTCAGGCCAAACGAATGCAATACCACCAACCACGTGTGCATACATGCTTGCTTGCTTGCATTGCCTCTCGCTTACTACGCGATTATGAAAAATGAGATTCTTTTGTACTGCTTTTATATCCTACACAGCTTCTCTCTTCTTATATATTTTCTATATACCCCTACCCCCTACCCTTTTATATTAAGCGCCTTTCACTCTTGTGAACAGCCGCTATCTCTCAAAAATATCTCTCTCTCGGTTTTTATATTTATCCGGAATATAAACGCATAGATAATCATAATATGGATTTGTGTGTATATATGTATATGTAGATATACAGGATATATATAAGTTTAACATTTTCTATGCTTTGCCAGGAAAACAAAGGATTTATGTAAGCGCAACCGCTTTTGGATCTAAACGCGTATACACATACATACGTGCATGTGTACGAAAAAAAAAATCATTTACATACATAGTCACTCGTTTGTGTTTTATATATTGTAGATATATAAAGGAGGATGTATTTTCATTTAAAATTTATCGACTTTGCCAAAAGCTTTGTTCTATGTATACACATGTGTGTATGTGGAAGAGAAAATGAGTTTTGTATAAAATACATTTAGGAAAGTTTAGTCACGTCATTCAACTATACGTTTCCCTTTGAAGGACGAGAGATAACTGAAATGACGTCACTGCGAAAGGAAAACTTTAGATATATCTAACTTGTGCAAAATTTTACTATATAATGGTAAATCGGCTTTAGATTATTATCTATTTCAGGCCCTTTCACTATATACTTTGTTAAGGTCGTTAGAAAGTGATAGATTTAGTTTTAACAAGGATCCTTTAAAAATATTGTAAATGATTATGATGAAAGAATAAATTTATTTGAAAAATTGTTGAATTATAAAAAAACAATAATTAAATTGACAGAGCATATTTTTTTTGTTTTCAGGGAGGTTTCGCGCGAGTTTATCTTATAACAGATATTGCAACGAAAAAGCAATATGCTTGTAAAATAATTCCGAAACATCAGATGCAGAAGATCCATATGCAAAAGGTAAACTTTTTTTACAATTTTATCTATATATGTGAACTTTTTCAAGTACATCTTTATAATTGAAAAATTTCAAAATAACCGTAACATTAATCAACATCCAATAACGAATTATAAATTATTTTTTTTTGTATTACCAACAAATCAGATCGCACGAGAAATAATGATTCATAAGGAGCTGAATCACATAAACGTCGTTCAAATGCATCACTACTTCGAGGACAGTCTTAACGTTTACATGCTGTTGGAAGCCTGTCCAAAAAAGGTAAATCTCACTTTATTACGTGACTTCTTTAATCTTCTCTCTTTTACCATATACATACATAAATATTCTCCCTCCATATATATAGATCAATTTTCTCGATCAGCTTATATATATTTATACTTTATTTGTAATATCTTGGCAATCACAAAACGGTAGGAATATGATGATGATGATGATGATCTCATAGATCCAGTCTTAAAACCGCTTTAAACCAGGAAGTGATAAGAGAGAAAGAACCACCATACGTGGTTTGATTTAATTTTTAAAAAATCACGGTAGTTAGTTGTATTTGCAAATAAACACAAAACAAAATAAAGAGAGAGAGAGAAAATTAACTGTTTTTACTTTAGATGTATATATACATATAAGGGTACCGTTATGATATGCTCTTAACCATTTGACGCATATAATACATACACATAGACAACGGTATATTTTGTAATTTAGCGTTTGAAATTTTTTAAAATTAATTATTGTATGTATCGGTTGCATCGTTTTATTAAAGAAAAATATAGCATAGCTATAAATATAAAGTATACGTTGCGAAACTTAAAAATATACTTTATAGATCTATACGGTTCAATGAGAATGTAACTTGTTCTAAACAAGCAATATTGCTAGGTATATCGATTTAATGATATAAAAATTTTATAACAAAGTTTACGTTTATGTTATTTATTAAACGTTAGTTCGACGAGCTGCAATATTTTATCATAAACATAAGCATAAAAAAAAAAATGAAACAAGAAGATATAATGTAAACGTGAAGTTAAGAGCACATATAGTCATATATACCACAAGAACCACATCCTCGCGTAATACGTGTAAAACTTTGGCTTCGTATAATCACAGCGTGTAAAAACTTCATTTTTATGAAACGAATAAGAGAAGCATATGTCCTCAAATGAAAATAAATAAATTGCCAAAGACTTGTACTCTGTATAACGAAGTTACGATCTGAAGCGTGTATATATTATATAGGAAGCTGACCCCCATGTATTACTCATAAAAATACTACACAAAAGCAAAAGCAGCAGGACCACCCTTTAAAAAAAAAAAATCATTAAAAAAAAGCCTATATGCGTATATTCATACACCCATATCTCTTTTTCTTAAAGAAAGAAGATTCGTAAAAAGAAATGACTCGACAGCTTCCATAATAATTTTTTTAGTACATGAAGCCTGAAGCATTTTGGTAGCATGCAAGAGACCGGTTGCTCTTTCAAACTTCACACATATATACGTTCTCCACCACCACTACCAAAGAGTTCTTCTTTCTTAGCAGCTCTCTTTTTTTTTATTTCTTTGAAAAGATGAGGTTGGTTAAAAAAAAAAAAAAAAAATTGGCGGAAAAAGACTCTCTCGATCTCTTTCTTTCTTGTTCAATATATATGTTATGTAGAATAGCTTCAGTATATTATGGCCTTGACCCTATATATATATACACAAACACACTTGGAAGCTCTTTTTTTTATGCTTGAGATGAAAATGCTTATAGACATACATATGTATGTGTACTAGAGGTAGTGTTGGATCGATATGTGGAATTATGTGTAGTAGTAGTTGCTTAGGTTGTAGTGTTTAAGTATAGACCTTCAACATATATAGACGTGTGTACTTTATGTACTTGCAAGCTATATCTATAAACTTCTTAAGATTCGCAAGACATGCCAGGATTTATTTGTTTCTCTCATTCTCAATTTCTTACCAAAATACACTTCCTCTTTACGGTCCAATGAACCACTTATTATTTTTTTTTTTCATCATTTTTACTTACTGCTCCTTTATTTATCAGTTAACGAAAAAGCTTGCTTTTCGCCTTCCTTATATTACTCAGATATAATTTTGTACCCAAGACATCTTTTTTTTTTCTTCTTGAGCTTCTTTGACAAGTTCTCATATGTATTAAGTCGGACTTAAGCTTAGTTCGCGTTAATATACGCAAAGCCGCATACTCGAATGTATATAACTTGTCTTAAAAGAAGAGTAGCTTTTTGACTTGAGGCTGATTGGAAGAGAGAGAGAGACTATATATCATCTTTTTCTTTCATCTTTTTTCAAGCGTATATGGATTTTTCTTTTTCTTCCTATACCTATATTATATGAATAAGGGCAGTATCTATTTTTAAACTTACTATTATACTTACTTTTATACTTTGTACAAAGATTTTAAAGAATCGATATGTGTGGTATACGGCCTTATCTGTCATTTTTCTTGAAAAATAGGTTCTTTAAAGGAATATTGTAAGAAAATTTTAATCAATTTTATAATATACTGGTATACGTATACTATATAAATTTAATTGTAATAAGATATGAGAAAATTAAAGAAAAACCCCTCTTCATATTTAATGAGAAAATAATCTAAAGTCAGAGAGTTGGAAATAAAAAAATGATAAACAGAGAAACTTATACTGTATATATATATACCTATACTAAAAGGGGAGAGAAAAGAAACGTTTGTTCAAGTTTGGTCACACGGTTATGAGTATAGTAAAGTTAACATGCCATGCATACATGTAATGCAACCTGCACATATACATAAACTTGGTAGCCTAAGGAAACTATATATAGGTATACAGTTTTGTTTGAAACACGCACTTGATAGTTGCTTGCAGGTGCAAGGGATATGTATGTATACAGGTATACCTTACATTGTTAATTCAGATAGACACTATGTGTGTATATAATATGCAGTTTATATATTTGTATGTATGTGAGCTTGTCTTATATATATGCGACACACACCTCCTTGAACACACCCTTTGGCATTTCTTTCAACAGGTGGATACATACGTATTATATATAGGTAATACCTTTACCCCAATGATTCTTGATATGTATGTATTCGGTTTTATGTATGTATATGTAATATATAGGGTAGGGTTCGTTTATAAGAATTTTTGTTATTTATGTTGGTTGACGGTTATAATCATTATATGAAATTTTTATTTTTTATGTGAGAATAGATAACTACATTTTTTTACAATAATTATTTGTATTTTTAGTATGAAAAAAAAATAAATAATGTCTTTATTTAAATTTTTAATTGACAGTTATAGGTCAAAAAGTTAATGAAGAATAATATATATTTTCAACTTAATAACACATGGTTTTTCCTCGCTTGCTAAAACATTACTAAAAAAAAAAAGAATAAAAAAAAGGAGAAAAGAAAAATATGAGAAAATAACTTCGGTGACACTCTACTTCCGCGAATGAGAAAAAACGAAAGCTCAAATTTCGTCTCGTAAGCAATTTTTCGTGTGAGAGAATCGTCGTCGTGGAATAGTCTGTCTGGGGGATATCCAAGTGTAGGTAGCAGTTCCCCCCACACACGGTTATTTTTATATTATACATACACTTGTATATCTTACGAGAAATGAAGCACACAAACGAAACGATGGTATGTGTGTGTGTGTGTCAAGCTAAAATAATGTTTCTTAAAAAAAACGTTTCAAGCTCATTTTTATATTTACAGTTCTTTGGCATTATGTTTTAATGAAATATGTTTGTACATTAAATTTAGGATATCCTATATATATCTGATTTTTATCATCGCTTTATATTTTATATACGATGCGTAATCAGATTTATATATATAAATTATCTTTTCCTGTATATATTTACGATTAATATAAATAATAAATGAAATATAAGCTAATGAACGGTTTTTAAGATCGAAATGACAGGGACGCCACAACGATAACGTGACATTATATACCATTAAATAAAAAAAAAATCGTCTCTTTTGCAATGATCATACCATACCATACACAAGACCTCCAGAGTTACACATGACGTAGTTTCAAGCAAAGAAAATCACAACTAAAGTATATAAGAGAAAGAGAAAAATGTATAAAAGTCAAGACACCGATTGCAAAGAATAAAAAAAAATGTAAAAGAGAGAAACGCTGAGAAGCGTAAAGAGAGTGTAGGAGAAGACAGAAGAGAAAGAGAGAGAAAGACCGTAAAGAATTCTTTCTTTCGCTTCTTCTTCTTCTTATTCTCTTCCACGAAAGACGACCGGAACTCAACTGGATTCCTTTTTCTTTAACCCTTTATATATATATTATTTACTAGCTAATAAATTTTACGTCTATTATAACTCTTTTCCTTTCTCTCTACTTTTTTTTCTCAGCTAATTTGATTTCATTTTTTTCTTATTCTTTTATTACAGAGTCTCGTACACGTACTTAAATATCGTGGTAAAGTAACAGAACCCGAAGCTCGATATTACATGAAACAAATGGTAACCGGTGTAGCTTATATACATTCGCAAAAAGTTATACATCGTGATCTGAAACCTGGTAATATGTTTTTGTCCGAGAGGATGATTGTTAAAATTGGTGATTTTGGTTTGGCTACGCAACCCGATGGTCAGAGACGTCGTGTGTAAGTATTTACCCTTTTTTCTTTTTTTTTTTTTAAGTAATAAAATCTATAATTTCTTTATGACCTTCAAAAAAAATAATAATACAACATAAAAAAAAATAGTTTTTATTATATACCTACTTTTTTTTTTTATTTTTTATCATTTGCCCTTTTTATCTCTCATTACAAACATAAAATTTAATTTCAAATAACATTTATTGATTATAACTTCCCCCAATCACAATTTACTCCAATTAATCACAGCTTATTGTATATAAGTTAACACGAGCATATTATAAATTATATACAAGTAAACAAGTGTATGTATACGTACATGTATTATTATATGTAGGTATACTATATATATACGCTTGCACGAGCGTAAGATATTATCAAATAAGCGTGAATAGAAATCGATCGGAAAGAAGAGAAGAGGGGAGTATAGTGGGATATGTCTCATTATTAATGCGGTCGACATACGATAGGACGTAATTATGACATTGAACTTATAAAAGAACACCATCAGCATATAGGTGATAGTTATTTTATTCATAAAATAAATCTGTCGTAATTTTATTATTTTTTTTTTATATGACTATATACTTTTTTTTTTTTTAAATAATTGAAAAGACGTACATAAAGAAAGCAACGCTGATATGAATGGTGTACAGTGTATAGCATATATGCAAATGACGTAGGTCAGATTATTTGACATTAATATATATATATGTGACGTCATACACGTGTTGGTAATATATTATATTGACGCGAGAAGAGAGAAAAAGAGACAAGATTTAGATTTATCGATTGATGTGATTTGACGTTTAGTACCTATGGATGTATGTTTGCTCGCGAATGTACTTATATTTATATTCACGTACACTGTCGTGATTCTTAACTGTGTATCCTCATTTGTCTTGGTGATAAAGCAACGTTTATGAGTTGGATCAGATATGCAATCGTTATATAGATAATCTTAATGTTATATATAAGGGATGAGTAATGATGCGTTTGAAAAATCGGTATATAACTTGGGTGAATATTTTTATTCTTCTCTCGAATATGTATAAGTATCTTGATATGATGTAATATAGGCTCGTGTTTACTACTTTAGTATATCTAACATTTATTAAACTACTTTCTTAATGAAAAAATAAAAAAATTCTCTTTTTTTCTGTTTAATCAGGACGATATGCGGCACACCAAACTTCATAGCACCCGAAGTACTATTCAAACAATCCTACAGCTACGAAGCAGACGTCTGGGCTCTAGGTTGTATCCTCTACGTCCTACTAGTCGGCCAACCACCATTCGATTCATCGACCCTCAAAGAAACCTATGCACGTATCTGTGGTCATCGTTACAAGGAACTCGACGACGCCACAGCTACACGCGCTGGTCAGGATCTCGTGAGATGGTTACTTCAACCAAATCCTGAACTAAGACCACCGCTTGAACTTGTTAAGGAACATCCGTATTTAACACGTGAATATGTACCAGCCAGTCTACCCGATAGTTGCTGTTATCAAGCGCCAAGATTGCCTTTTGATGAGAGAATACAACCACCACCACCGTTACTTGGACAGCCTGATTTGGATAATTTGGCAGCGAGATATGAACAGGTGAGTTTTAGATATTATGATTTGAATTAATGTGCATAATATATGGTCGATTGTTTTGAGTGGTTTTAAATTGTTAATTAGCATACGTTAATAGCTAGTTACGGGTTTAATGTAAGCCTATATTATTAAAGAGCATATCTTTAAAAAATATAGTGGAGATCTTAATTGGGTGTTTATTACGTGTATGTATAGGTATACTTAGACTATATACTTTTGGTCTTAGCTAATTTTTATTTTATCTTGTTTTCAAAATCACTGGCACGAAGAACCGCTTTTATTATATCTGATATACAAGTTATAAGAGCAGCTCGAGGCTATTGTACGTTAAAACACTTGGTAATGAAAGAATTTTTTTTTTTTTTAAATTTAATGTTCATTGGCGCGTGCCAAAAAATTTTGTTATTAATACTACGGTGACTAAGAGTTTTAAAACTTTGTCTTTAAATAAAATATGTAGTGCTGCTGTTTTTCCGTTTATAAATAAATTTTTTTTTTTATTTTTGTTAAATATTTTGTGTTATATAATTTTTAATCAAATTTTTATTTGATTTTTGATTATAAAAATTATGTATGAATTAATTACCGTTTTGTTTAACAATATTTAAATAAGATACATATCGTTAATTAAAATCAAATTTTAATTACTCATACATTATAAATCACTTATACTTCATATCACAAGAATATACTTTATTTTCTCTTGTACTTAATTTAAATCGATTATAATTAAATCAATATTTTTTTTTTCAATTCATTCATAAAATTTAAAAATTTTACTTCCTTATTTGTTGAGCAAACAAAACGATCAAACTATACACATATTAAACGTCAATTAAAAAAGAAAGGTACTCTCTAACGCAAACACATTAAAAAGAACAAATAAAGATTTAAAAAAAAAAGATAAAATACACGCACGCAAGTCGGAAAACCACATCGTCAAATATTCCACACCCATACATCGACAAGCAAAACCAGCCCAACCCTTTAAAAAAAAAAAAAAAAATGAAAATCAAAGATACACCCATATAACTAAAAAAAAAAAATTCAAAAACCCGTTCTCAACTTCCTCAGGCCAACTATCCAGATCAGCCGCTCGATCCAAACAGCCAACGTCAGCGTTTAAAATCTCAAGACGGTAAGAAGAGCAAATCCACATCACAAGCAGCATGCGCAGCAACATCAAGCACAACGACAACAACAGCATCAACAACACCAACGGCAACGGTTAAGAAAAAGAAAGTATCAAGCTGGTTAGCAAGTTGGCGTCTACCTCGTCTTCCACGTTTCCGTCAACGTATCAGTAGCGTTTTATGTCTGGAAGCTCGACGTAAACAAGCTGCTTTGGGTGCAGCAACAAGCAGTAGCGAATCAGGATCACCTAACTGCGATGTTAACTCTCAGGAACAGCAACAGCAGCAGCAATTGCTACCAGCTTCACAGATATCGCTTATGAGTCGAGCTTTGGAAGATTGTTTGTCAGGACCTTCATCGAGTCGACCTTTAAGGCCACGTGCTGTACCGCCGCTTGTTGATGATCATGCGCCTTTATTCGTTACCAAATGGATCGACTATTCCAATAAGTACGGATTGGCATTTCAATTGTCGGATAGATCGGTTGGTGTACTATTTAATGATAGCAGCAAAATGAGTTATACTCATGATCGTAGGTGAGTTGATGCTTTTTTTATATACATATATATTGTGTCTGGTTGTGAGATTTTGTAGATTATGTTAGGTAGAAATATAGAAAACGTTGGCATTTATATCTTAAACTAATCTATTTCAAGAAAATAAGATAACGACCTCTCCCACTAAAATTTATTACGTCAAAACGATATGTGCTTAAAATAAACTTATAACTATACATGTAACGATCTAGTAAAAACATGCGATTTTCATGCATCAAATCGTTTGAGCTTAGCAATTGTTGCTATTTTATAATAAATATCAAGGTAAAACACTAATGATGCGCTGCACGCATATATACCTACTGTTCATTCAAGAAATTTTTGTATTCCCGGCCTGCTCTTTTTCTTTATTCTGGCTCTTTATATATTACTGTTATATTCACCGGCTTATTAGCATAAGTTAAAGAGGTATGCAAGGTTTTTTTTTCGCGCAACTCCTTTTGTATACCTACATATCTGAAAATGCACACCCTGTATAAGATTCGCGTGAGGAATTACACATTTTTTTTTTCTGGTACTTTATGGCTGTATATGAGTAAACGATTGTTCGCGTTGTTAATTGTATTTTTTTTTTCTAAGTATGTGCGTGATTTTTTGCATAGCAAAATAAGTATACACACATTAGTGGTATTTTCATTATAAATGAGAGCTTTTAAATTTTTTAATAAGTCGTTTAAGATATTATCTCGTGGAAAATATATAACTATAACATGTCGTTATCCGTGTAATAATTTTTGTTTAAACAGAAAAAAAAACGAAAGTGATGGATTTAAATTATTATCTTGGAATAATTATGGAAGTACATGCGATGTAGAGCGATAATCAAAGCTTTGGTTTACTTTTTTTTTTGTTGAAAAATGTTTTTTATGTCTTGGGAATATTTCAGGCGAGTGGAATACATGACGGCGGACGATGAGGTAACGAAGTATAATAGAGATCGAAATGTACCGGCAAATTTGCAAGAGAAACTTCAACTGCTTCGGCATTTTACTGACTATATGGATAAGCATCTGACCGAAGGTAAGTCGGAGAGACACATTTCTTTTACGATTTTATATGCATATTGATTAAGGTATATGTAAGCTTTTTACTGCGGGTTTAATTTAATTCGCTTCGTAAAAGTTGAAAACTTGTAAATTTGAAATGTAATTTTTTTGAAATTATACATAAAATATTTTTAATTATATATTAGCAACTAAATCTTTTTTATATTCAAATATTTTATAATGATATTTTTACTTTCATTAAAAATAAAATTTTTATTGATTAAACTAATAAAATTGTTTTTACGACTACTATTTTTCAAAAGAACGAAGTCGTAGAAATATAATTTAAAATAAAATTACGAGCTTAAATTTGTTTTTTAAGAAAGTGAAAAGGTATTTCATCCAATTTTGGGTCTCGACTCAATTAGTGATCGGCTTATAATTAAGATAAAATCTATTTTTTTAAACATTATCTAATTTTCATTTTTATACAAACGTCATTGTTAAAAACAAACAAAAAAAAGTACAAGTAAAAAATAAAATTAAAAAAAAAAAAGAAAGTTACATACATCTAAGCCATACATGAAACTTGACTGTCCACAGCTGGTGAAGTGTCGGTGCACCGAAGTGAATCAAGCCAGAACGTAGGACCAAGACGCTCATCACGAGGCCCAACAAGCGTACCATTAATGCGCCGTTGGCTACGCACAAGCAAAGCAATAGTAATGGAGCTAAGCGTACCGCTACTTCAGATGAACTTCTTCGAGGATCACACGAAACTCATAGTATCCCGTGAACCTACCACCAGCAGCAGTAGCCATCAACAATCCGGACGAGGTAATCCAGGCCCATCGTCCAGCGAGTCTAGAGTTAGTAGTACGGCTGGCTACCTTGTGACCTACATTGACGGCGAGCGTAGAGCCTCGACCTACTGGCTTGACGACCTGCGCGAGCTGGGCTGTGGTGCGGAGTTGCATGAACGCTTGCTTTATGTCTATAAGGTAGCCAAAGAGTTTGCTGAGCTTGATGTGGCTGCGGCAGCTCAGGCTCGATAGACTGGTATAGTTTAAAATCGGCTTTTGTTAAGTCTGATTAAGTCTGAATCTTAAAGATTTTTGATTGAAATTTCGTAAGACGTTACTGTTGTGTGATTGATTAGGAAAATAGTTTACTTTTTTTTATTTTAACTCGAATTTGTTGCAATTAATTGTTATAAAGGACGTTGAGTTTGATCGATATATAGATTTTTTTTTGTAGTTTTTTAGTTATTACGTTGTAAATTTATATTGTAACTTGTTAATACTGCATTAATTCGAGACGATATGTTTGCCGTGCAAAAGTTAACGAGATATTCCAATGAGCGTACGTTTTTACGCGAATAATATTGCACAAAAATGATGTAACGAAGCCAATAAGCTCTCGCAAGTTGGATAGTATATTGATGAGCACTTTGAGAGATTCATATAAGGTGAGCACAAGCAAAATAATGTTTGTTTTTTTTTTTTTTTATTATTTTGTAATAAAAATAAAATATCTAGTTCACTGAGCCAAGATAAATAAACAATTTATCTCTGTGCTGATAATCTGATCTCGAATTTAAATCGTCAATAAGTATATTTTATATCTGGGAAAAGCGTATGTTGGAAGATGTTTTGCGTTTAGTGATTAATAGTAATATTCCAAACTTAATGGAGCTACACAGTCACTTTTTTAAAGTGAAAATTTCACTTTAATTAAAGAATGCTGATATTTTTACTCCAATTTGATTCAAAATAAGCTCTCTAGTAGAGAAAATTTCATTGCTCTAATGATATAGAGTGGCAATAAAATTTATATACAATAATATTGGTATACTATTATTAATAATCGTTAATAATGATAATCAAAATAAAAAAAAATTGATAAAACGAAGATGAAAAAAAAAAATTCGTAATGATTAATCTCGCGATTAATTGATAATTTATTATTCATATATTATTGAAATGTATAGAATAGAATAGAAAAATTAATAATAAATAAATCAAGCAATTTTCGAATTAGAAACATTCACAATTATACCTGTGATGTAAGATGCAAAAAGATAAATCCAAGTGCCAAAAATATGTAGATAAAATATGCGCTTTTACGCTAACATCTTCCACCATTCTTTAAAAAAAATAATAATAATAAATAAAAGAATTTGCCATTGATTTTCCAAGTTAATAAGTCAAATGATTAAGAAAAAATTAAAATTGTAAGACGTAGCGGTCCAAACTTTAATAAAATAAAAAACGCACACGATACGGTAGAGCAATCGCGTGTCTATATTGGTTAATAGTAAATTTATCGGTCGTCGTATAAATCGTCGATTCAATCAATCAATTACTTCCGCCGACAAGTTGCAAGCGCAGTTATTGGAGCATTGATTTTTTTTCTCTCACTACACCGCAAATAATCGTGGAATCGTTATGAGTTTTAATAAACTTTCGAGAAAATTGAAAATCAAAAAAAGTTCAACCATTAACTAAACTTGCAAATATACCCAGTTAATTAACAATAATGCTAATGATAGCAAGTTAATTAACGAGTTCAACCAAAACAACGATGATGTGATATAAAAACGATTGATTGATCGAGAAAAATCGGTATAGGCATATATGTATAGAAAAATATTGTAAGATAAGTTAAGCCAACGTATGTATAAACACAAATACGAAAAATAGGAATAGGAGTGTAGAAGGAGGTACATTGTTGAGGCATACATAAGCCTCCTAGTCAAGCGTTCTCCAAACGGATATATTATTATCGAGATGGAGAATGAAGTCTCCCAGCGTTATTGGAGTCAGAAACGGCACAAATTGGCAGAGTTACACTGCCAGTATGGTCTCAATCGCGACGAGACTACACGCGCGCGATGTATCAAGCTATTTAGCAGAAAAGTCGACTTTGGTGTGATATACGATATGATATAGCGCATATTAAACATTGTAAAGTTAGACATATGTGCATATACTTCCCTTACGATCGATGAGGGTTTAATTAAGTTTGAACTCGAGCGAGTTTGAGTTTCTGGCGCTTTTTTTTTTATTTATTTAATATATCAGTTGGGATTATTGATCGGTCTTGTGATTATTGGAAAGTTCTTCCTTTGTTAAGAGTTGAGGATTGGCCAATCTAAAATTGTGTATGTGAGTTATTGAGAGAAAGTTAAAATGCACATGTTACTATACGAAATTTGTAGAATATAGTTTAAAGTATGTAACTGTGATGTGTTAAATTGTGAATTAATAAACCAACATTGGCTGAAAGCATAGCTGAGGTTAATCGATTATTATATTGTTACAAAAATATTGTTACGGCTGGATGTAAATTTTTTTTCTTTGTTAAAAATATTATGCGTCTTTGTGACGCTTTATTTATTGAGATTTGAAATTACTCGATTTTGGAATCTTACAAAATTGTTACGAATTAGTGGTATACGAAATTATAAATACTTTGATGGATGATATTTTTCCAATTAATTCTTTGATTTAATATTGATTATACAAAAAATGATTTTTATGTTTTGCAAGTTACAAAATCTTTATCTTAATCAGTTTTACTCTAACGTAAAACATTACTTTGTACAATCAAAATTTTGTTATCTAATAATTAAAATCAAATGGTTAATCAATAAAAATTAAGTAATTGTAAAATCGTATTGAGCATTCGATTATTTTATACTAAACATTGTTACTTTGTTAAAATTATAATACACTACACAAAAATATATTGGAAAAGTATATTTAGTAATCAAGTATTCTCAAGATAATAAAAATTATATAAGTTTGACAAGCAATTCATTAAAATTGAAACGCTCTTTTGAGCTGCAATTAAAAACACTCGAATAACTTTAACCACTTGATCGAATATGCGATGGATACGAACAAAAATGATGTTGATACATTGCTCGAAGCTTTTTCTTTTGAGCGGTGCTTGAGACGTTTAGAAGCAAGCGCCAACAAGTGATCGACACAAACCAACACACTTATTATTATGTACTATGTATACGCATTTACCAATACACATACACTTACACACATACAAATATACATAAATACGAATATATATTCATACATTGTTATTTATCTTATTATATTATATATAGCATACATCAAATGATAGCAATGATAATGCGTAAATAACGATTTATTATTTAATAAGTTATTGCAGCAATATAAATACTTGGTACTCGATGAGAATAGTAGAAATTTGAGTGATAGTATAATGAATGAATGGAAATTAATGAATGAGTGAAAAAAGTTGTAAACCGAAAATGTGTATTCTTCTTTTCTATGATACGTAGAGTTTATATATTATAAAAAGAAAATATTGAAAAAAAAAATCAGCTGGGACAAGCTACATAGTAGAGTTTTAGATTTTTCTGTGTTCTTGAAGCTTAGCCCAGTTTACGAAAGATCAAAGAATAACGTTTATGAAGAAAAAAAAAGAAAAGAAAAATGTCTGGTATAACGCTTTCTTTATTTTTTACCGGAAGCGCTTTTTGGAACCGGAAGTGTAAAGCACGAGTAAAATAAAAAAAAGTTTTGGTGAAAGATGATGTGCTTGTATAAATTGCGAATGCACTTCTTTAGTGCGTGCTGTGTATAAAAATATGTGATTTGCGTATATTCGGCGCAAAACGAATCTCAAATAATAAAGAGCAGCGTAAAGATCTCAAGGTTGAATTTTTGGTTCTTTTATTATTCTCCACTTATTCTTTAGATAAACCTTTTGTTATTGTTTCTTTTCACTATTGTTTGAGTTTAAGAGCTTTTTGAATGACCTGCCCTCTTTGAAAACATTTTTTTTTATGTATAATATGATCTTATTACATAAAGGTATAGACCTTGTTTATTTATTTTTTTAAAAGAATTTGAAATATGAAGTAAGAAAAGAAATTTAAAATTATAAAATAAAAATTTTTTAATAATTAAGAATACATATTTAAGTACAACAATGAAGTTTTATTATTCGTATATTTTATCACAAGATAAATTTCACAGAGTAAGTTTGCATGATCTATATATCAATATGACACATTACCAAAGCTTTATTCTCTATACTTCCAAAATATATTTCTGTTTTTTTATTTATGATGTTATATTGACTATTATATATTTCATTGCAGCGATGTTGAAGATGAGCAATTATTTTTCAAGATACGCGTTATATATTGGAATGTTAATTAAAAAAAGTTCTTCCAATAACAGACGCGCAACACTGCACTTTGTTTTATTTTAAAATAATTTCACTATAAATATTCTGTAAAATATGTATTTCTATAAATCGACGTTTTTTTTCTTTTTTCTTATTTAATAATATTAAAATTATTACAAAAACAAAAGCAAATTTAAAATTGCAAAATAAAAAATAAAATTATCTTACCCTAAATTATTTTCAATGAGATGTGTATTTTTTTTAATAAAATACAACAATTAGTATAGTAGCTCATCGTAGATGCATCTCGGTCATTTTAATATCTATAAATATTATGAAGAGTGTAAAAAATATTGGCTCTTATAAAAATATAATATAATATAAACGTAGCTTATAAATTGTTTAATCTAAAAAAATACACTTAATATAAATACGTTTTTTTTTTTAATTAAATTGTTAACTAAATCGCTTTAAAATATATATGTTCAGTATTAAAAATATGTTTGTAAATAATATATTCATAATAGCTAGAAAATTTCACGTGCACAATCGCAGTATTCAAACTCATTTAAACTTTTTTCACAAATTCTATTAAAAAAAAAATTATAAAAAAAAAAGATAGATCTTAAGCTTGACAACTTAAAAATAACATACCACCACAATTATACTCAATACCACAATAGAGAGCGTAACCATCATATCAAAAAAACATACTTCCCACAAAAAAAAATACATTAAAAAAAAAAAAACCCAAACAAATGATACTCTCAAAATTCATACTGAGTAACGATGATAAAAATCCTAGCCACAGCACTTCCAGCAAGCACATTATTCGGTCCATAAATTTCCATTGACAATTCAAGCTCAACATCCTGAGGTCCCTCTAAGCTTTTTGTCATCACAAGTACAGCCTGTGCTGGGAAAGGTTGCCTCAAAGCGAAACAGTCTTCGGTGGCGGGTCGAACGCGTGGCGGTGCTCTGGCGGCAATGAGAGCCAGATTGAAGCGAACCGATGAGCCGGGTAATTTGTAGGCGCCTCGCATTGTAAAAAGCTCGACTTGACCGGTATTTGGAGGTATTGGGTATAATGCGACTATTCCGATGTAGTTGTAGGTGTAGTGAGCTGGACGTTGAAGACATGCTTGGTCGTGCATTTGGCAGTAGGGATTTTCGCGTATGCAGCGGCTGAAAACAGTTTTTTTTTATTGGTTTTATATTCAGAATATTTATTTAATAGATATAGATAAGTATATTTTGATAGAATATTTAGATTAAAGATTAATATGTTTTAGAATTTTATTTACAAATAATTTATTGATTATTGATTTTTGAAATTTCACTTTAAATTTTTTATTGCCTGGAGATAAAATTTTATTCTTTATTGTGAGTAAGAATGGAATGTGAGCTCATTCAAAGTATGAAGTTATTGATCAATTATTTACTTGAAGGAAAAATGTGACATCAACGGTATCTATATAACAAGTTATTTATGTGAAATTTCTTGCATAACTTTATAAAATAATAGAGCTTTAAAAGATTGAATGATATTTTCCAGCACACGTAAAAATAGGGTACCTATCGATCTAATAATATTTACAATTTTTAATCTATTATATATTTTTTTTAATTAAACTAAAATTAGTTTTAATCTAACGATAACTTACTTTGTTTTTTGAGGATCACGAATATATCCAGATGGACAAACAATTCTGTTACACCTAAAGCTTCCTCTAAGATTTTGACAAAGATCTCCAGAAGTTTTACAAACGTTACCAGTAGCACATTCGTCGATATCTAAAATTAATAATTAATTTATAATTTAAAAATCTTAAAATAATATGACTTTAAAAAAAAAATCATAGTTAGTTGAATATATTTAAAAAAATGCCTACGTCATTCACTTTAAAACCAATCTCATTATAAAAGCAGAGAAATACGGGTTAAGAGGAAATTAGCGCTCGAGTTGTAATCGCATATTTCGCGCCTCGTTGAGTTTAAGATTAGTTTTTATTACTTTTTTTTTTTTAAGCAGCACAACTGAATTAGTTTCAGATCAGTGCACATCAATGTAGATTAGTTATTGTTTTTTTTTCTTTTATAAACTAGACCTATTTATAAAAGTTGAGAGAGCGTGAGATTTATTTGTTATCTGTTAATGTGTATCAAAAATTTAAAAATATTAATTTTTTTATGACTGTGTTAATTTTTTGTGATTCTCGTTAAATCTAATAAAAAGTTATTAAGGCCAGTAAGGTATATTTTAAGGTAATTTTCACGCAAATCTAATATAGTATAGTACTAAAACTTCATTTAAAATTTAGAGCTTTTTAATGAGCTTTAAGCTTAATCCGAGATATAAACTCATAAATTAACATAATACATATATATAAAAATTAGCAAATTAACAATAAAAACAAAAAAATCTAATTTCCAAATAATTTATCACAAAAATTTTCATAAACTTACCCATACAAGTACGTCCATCATCAGCAAGATTATAACCATCAGGACACCTACAAGCATAACTACCAGGCGTATTATCACAAATACCAATACACAAATTATTTTCCTTAAATTCAGTACACTCATCAACGTCTTCACAAGTACGATTATCATGACGTAATCTGTAACCAAAATTACAACCACATCTAAAACTACCCCACGTGTTGTAACAATCTTGATGACAAGGTCCGGGTTTAGCTTTGCATTCGTCGATGTCCTTGCATCCGTTGCCAGGTTCGTTCTCAAAGCCTGGTTTGCAGACGCAATTGTATGAACCTTGGGTGTTGACGCATCTACCGCCGCTACCACATAAACCTGCTACTCTGCTACATTCGTCGATGTCAATGCACTCGTGACCGCTACCTACTTCGTAGCCTGGGAAATTATAATTTATTGATGATTCAGATGATTAATTTGTTTTTCTTTTCTTTTTTAATTTATTTAAAGTTTTATGGGTACAAACTAGTAAAAAGATATTTTGATTAATGAGTTACAATTAAATTTAATTAATTTCTTAGAAAAATTTATATTTGCGGTTTAATATTAATTTCGAATTAAAATGTCAGCACATTGTAAACGACATTTAAAGATTAATGAACTTCCTTGTTTTACTCGTTAAAAAAAAAGAAATGATTTATATATTTTAAGTTCTTCATAATTATACAAATTATACAAATCCAGTCTATTCAAACAAATCGTTTACGAGTCATCAAACGCGTTCTAGAATTTAAATTTAAAATTCAAAAACCAATCGAACACGTATTGACCAAGTAAAAAAAAAAAACTTACCGGATGGACAGTAGCAAACGTAACCACCTTGTCTATTCTCACAAGTTTGTTTCGGACCACATTTATGGGTACCTAAAGCACATTCATCGATATCCTTACATTGTCCGTTATCCGGTGCGTAACCGATACTGCATAGAATTTTTGGTTCGCATCTGTAATTATCAATGAAAATTATCATAGTGTATTATTTTTTAAATTAAAAATAAATATATTTTTGATAATATCCAACGTTTTTTTTTCTACAAACCTGAAAGAACCAAGGGTGTTTATGCATCGTTGATTACCACATAATTTTACATTTCGATAACATTCGTCAATGTCGATACACTGTCCAATTGATCCTGCCTCCCAACCGCGTGGACAGTTAACCGGTGGTCTATAATCATCAAACAAAAAAAAAACAATATTTTTTATTTAATTTATTTACAAATTAAAGAAAAAAAATTCATCTTAAAATTCAATCATACTTTACGGCAACACTGGTAACCCTTGGTTTCACCGTAGCAGTTGTCAAAGTTCTTACAGTCGGTACCTCCTCCGTCGTCGAAGTAATCGCGAAATTAGCTCTACCGGTCGTCGTTGTAGTAGCAGTAGTAGTGATTTGCGTATTTGGCTTACTCGTAACTTTAGGTTTACTCGTAGTTGTAGACTTAGATACTATCGTAGTAGTACTCGGTTTACTTGTACTCGTACTCGTTTTCTCCACATTCAAATTCTTTGGTTTAGCAGTAACATTCTTAAACTTTGCAGTAGTTGTCTTAGGTGCTACAGTAGTTGTAGTAGTTTTTTTAGTAGTAGTAGTTGTAGTAGTTTTTTTAGCAACAGTTGTAGTTCTGTGAACACATCAAAAAATCTCTCTTATCAATCATAAAAAATTCCAAATTTTAACTAAAAAAAATTCCCTACAATCCAAAACTATATATATCTTACCTTGGAGTTGTCCTAACGGTAGTCCTAACAACACTAGGTTTACCACGATTCCTATCACATCTATAACTCCCTAATGTATTTCTACAATGATATCCTGGTCCACAATCATGCGTAGACAAAATACACTCGTCGTCATCCTCGCAAATTTCAGTAGCAGCATTCAGAGTGTAACCGGTACCACATGGTAAAAATCTGACGCATATGTAACTACCGATCGTATTGTCGCAACGCTGGGATGGTAGACAGTCGTTTTTTAATTGACATTCGTTTACGTCGACGCAGGCATTTGTAAAATCGTCGCGACGAAAACCTGGTCTACAAGGACAGGTGAAACCTCCCGGTATGTTGTGACATTCTTCGTTGATGCTTGCACATGTTTCGTCTTGTTCTTTACATTCGTCTATGTCTAAGCATCGACCTTTTGTGGTATCGTACCTGTTGATGACAGATTTCGATTTGTATTATAATAAGCTTCAAATTTTTATAAATGTAAATTTGTATTAATATGTTATTACCTGTAACCCGGAGGACATATCTCAATAGTACTGGGTTTGCTGCTACTTGTAGTTAAGGCAGTAGTGATGGAACCTGTAGCGTTTGGTTTTCTTCGGATGACTGGTAGCGCAGCTTTCGCACATTGAAAACCTCCTGGTAGGTTGTAACATTTTTTCTCGCCGCAGTCGTGGCTACCTTCCTCACATTCGTCGATATCTAAATAATTATATAAGAACAAATCAATTAGTGGTAATTTATTTGATTTAAAGGATAAGGGGGGATATATGATTGGATAGAGAAGCCAACAAATGCAATTATTGTCACACAAAAACGTGTAAGTGTATATAAAGAAAACAAATTGCAATTATTATAATTTTTTTGCAAGTAAGCTGGAAAATTATAACACAGGCAGGAATTATGATAAGCGCAAGGTTAATTATTATATAAGCTGCGAAATAATAAGCTGCGAAGCTGGCGTGCGGAGTATAAGGCAAAAGCTGAAAGAAAAACGGGAGAAAATTGATTAATTGCTGGAGTAGTGTACCTTTATAGAGATTTCTTCGTACTGTGTGTATTTTGCTAAAAATTAATTTTATTACAGGATTTATTTACGTATAATAATTATTGCGGGATCGGTATATTGTATTATGGTGATCGGTAAGAGTGTTTATGTATACTATATCCTACAAAAAGCTATGGATTTTTTTTTTTTTATGAGATTTACTTACTTTGATGTGGAAACTTTTTAGAGAACTATTTTGAAAAATTTAATACTGGAAATGTTGGATTCATGGTTAGCTAAATATTATATTCGAATTGAGAATAAAATAAAGATGTGCTTTGTAATATACAAAATGTTTATTTATTGACGATCATTGCTTATTTTAATATGTATTACACTAAATCACATATATAAGAAATAAAATTTGATCTAGAATAAAATATAAATTCTGTAAAGTGAAAATTATATCGTTTGATTGTTACATTAAAATGTTCTGGTAAAATTAGTTGTTTATTAACTCTACAAGTACAAAAGTAAAAAAAACGTATAAAATATTAATTGAAAAACAATGTATAATGCGCTATTGTAACAATAAACGTAGAGATGATATTTTAAGCTACGATAGTATTTAAAATTAAATTTAAAGAAAAAATCGAGTACCGAATTGTAATTTTAATATCCGCAATTATCTTACCCAAATTGATGAGAATAATATAATAATAAAAAATTATTACGCTTACTAACTAAATAAAAATTTGTCGCACTAAAGACCATACGAAAATAAAATAAAAAAAAAAACGAAATTTTTATCAATAAACAAAAAATTAAACTTTATGAATTCAAACAAATACGCCTCGATTTTATCAAAGTAAAATTTTCCAAAAAAAAAACCAAATAATTAAATTGTCATAATCATTAACGACTACCTACAATTAAAAAAAAAAAAAATTAAAATATATAACATACATAAATTAATCCGTCGTAATCTACAAAGCCACCTTACCAGAACACTTTCTCAAAGCAGGATCATAACTATAACCAGCAGGACAAGCAGGTCTCCTCTTGGTAGGTCTAGACTCAGGCACAACTCTCTCGCACCTATAACCACCAGGCAGATTGAGACAGCGTTCTCCAATTCTCACGTCGCATCCAGCTTTACCAATTCTGCATTCATCCACATCAACGCAATCCTGAGTTAGCAAGGAATACTCAAATCCACGTGGACAACTTGGCAATCGAGTTATGCACTCGTAACCACCGTCCCGATTGACGCAGTAGCGATGATGTTCTCGGGCGCAATTGTGTAGACCTTCCAGGCATTCGTCAACGTCGACGCAGCTGCCGTCGTGATTGCTGCGACGGTAGCCTGAACCGCAGGCTGGTAGATGTTCGCATACGTATGAACCGTTTGTGTTGCGACAGTATTGCGTACGCTACCGGATGACAATCATTACCGATTTTTCTTAGCAATCCTTTTAATTAAATTTTCTACTAGATTATAACTTACCTGCCGGCAATTATGATGACCAAGAAGACACTCGTCCACATCCTGACAGGTCTTGGTGAGCAGTTGGAAATACCAGCCTGGTCCACAAAGTGGCGAACAGTCGTAGCTACCGATAGTATTTCTGCATCTCTCGTGATCGCGACATCCCGGTCCCTCGATGCACTCGTCTATGTCAATGCAATTGTCCGTTGCGTTGTCTAGCTTTAAAAAATAATTTATACCAAGATTATATAAGCTTTCTTATTTTAAATTAATTAATTAATAATCGAATACCTACCTTGAAACCTTTACGGCACAATATACGCGGTAATTCAGTAGTACTAGGTCTGGGAGTAGGCCTAGGTGGTTCACATGTAAATGAACCGTTGGTATTCTGACACCGTTCAGTCTCAGAGCAGGCATGTAAACCCATAGCGCACTCGTCCACATCTTGACAGATGTCACCAGGGATGAGTTCGAAACCACGTGGACAGGGTGGTGGTATGCAATCGTAACCAGCTAAAGTGTTACGACAAAGTTCGCCAGGTGCGCAGGGATTTGGTTCTAATAGACACTCGTCGATATCTGTTGATATTATTTTAATTGTATATATTTTTTTAGTTTTATTATGAAATTCTTTTTTTTTTTAATTTTTCTGATGTAATAAATTAAATATATGTTTATCTAGTACTACTACATAATACAGGTATACCAAAACTGTACCGGCTTCGTCGACTGTCTCGTAATCTCCTGGACGATTATTGTCTGATGGTAAACCGGCGAATTGTTCGTTGTATTCGTTTAGATTACGACACTCGTAACTTCCTAGCGTGTTGATGCAGATTGTGTCTGGATGTGGACAGATGTTCGTTAACTCTGTACATTCGTTTATGTCTGGAAATAATGGATTTATGATATATATAGTGTTGTTTGAATGATAATAAATGATATAATTACTTCCGTAATCATTTTGTGAGAGGTGTTATGTTATTATTAAAATGAAAATAATTTAAATTAATATTTACTTACTATTTGGTTAATTTGTAATGCAGCAAAACATGCACAAAATTTGATAAGATTTGTTCTCCAATAAATATTATCTGGCATCACAAATTATTCATGCACATTAAATAATTTTTTTTTTAAATTATTAATTAGTTTAATTAATCTATATTGTGTTAGATAAAAACTACTAATAATTATTCTACATTTATGTGAAAATTTATATAAAAAATCTTAAAAATATAATTTCTCACCAAGACAAGCTCCATAAATTGGATCAAAAATGTATCCTCTTTCGCATTTGATTTCGCATTCATAAGATCCTTCTAAATTTCGGCAAATTTCGGATTCTACCAGGCACTTGTGAATGTTTTCCTCACATTCGTCCACATCTTTAATCATTAGACAATTGTTGAAAAAAAAAATAAAAATTATTTTTAATTAATCAATTTGGTATAGTTCTCATTTACTCAAGGCAAGGGGGTTTTCACTCTTGAAATCAATTTTTTTCAAAAGAAACCGGTTGTAATCGATTGAAATCGATGAAATCGAATGAAATCGGTGAAATCGATTGAAATCGCTGATTCTCAGAAACGGTTGGCGATTTTACGCGATTAAAAATCGGTTGTAATCGATTGAAATCGATTGTAATCGGTGAAATCGATGAAATCAAAGTGAATTCAAGCGATTTAAAATCTCTGTGATTGCTAAAAATGGCTGAAAATTCCTAAAAATTAAAATTGATTTCAGAAGTAAAAAACCCCTTGAATTTTTCTAATCATCATAAAAAAATCATACAAGAACCAAGGAATTTTTCGTTTGTAAAATCAACTTTTTCCAAATCACTTTTTTTGAGAAATTTTTTACGATTATAAGATATTTTTGGCGATTTCGCGCAATTCAAAATCATTTGTAATCGATTGAAATCGGTTAAATCAATATGAAATCGGAAAAATCGTTTGAAATATTTTATATTAAAAATCACTAAAAATTAAAATCAATTTTACAAATAAAAAATCTCTTGATAAGAAACAAAATCATCAAAAATATTCAAAACAACTCACCATCACATCTTTCAATAGTCGAATTCCATTTATATCCAATATCACATCCAATAATTCCATTCTCCAGTAGTAAACAATTATAAGATCCATTGATATTGATGCAGTAGGTATTTGATGGACATGCCGATTTATCATCGGCGCACTCATCGATGTCTGATCGCACAATATGCAGCAACATAACGTGTTTGGTGTTGTCGATGATGAGGTGGTGGAATACACATCGAAGAGGAGAGAAGCGGAAGTAATAATAGTAGAGCGAGGCGAGGCAGCGAGATATAGCGTGTAATATATATTCAGGAGGCATAAATAGGAGAAAAGGTATAAGCAAGTGTCAAAAAGCTGGTTGGCACACACCTTTTATTTTATTGATTGATTTTGAAAAAAAAGGAAATAAAAAAACACCACACAAACAGATATCCAAGTGCTTTAAATTTAGTAACCCAATAACGACAATAACCCAATAACACATGTAATAATAATCACACAAAAATCCGAAAGCAAACTTACAATCTTTATTCGCAAAGCCAGGCATAATAAAAAAAAAAGGAAGGAAAGAGATTGAAGAACGGGGGTAATGAAAAAATTGTACGTGTAAGCTTATCATATTTCTACTATTACATTATCATATATAAGCTTACACGTAATATTAAATTATAGCCTTTTTCTTTTTCTTTATCATATCGCAAGCTCATTCAAGTTCATTTCCACGGCGCGAGCTTTTTATATTACACCATTCACAATAAAATAAAAAAAATAAAAAATCAATACGAAAGAAAAAATTTAAAAAAAAAGCGAGGTGGGAAAAAGATATAGTGGTGGTATATAGACTGTGGGGGATTTGTTATAATTACCGACGCACGACTCGTTTGTCACTACGAAACGATATCCAGATGGGCAAGCTGTATTGAGTTCGTTGTCCTCGGTTGATGCTGAACGTGTCGTTCTTGCTTTACTCCCAAGTAGCTTATCTTTAAGCGTACTTGCTAATGATTTTGTGGTAATTAATTTTTTATCATCTTTTGTCGTTGTTGCAATTGTTGTTGTTGTTGTTGTCTTTGGTTTTGTCGTTGTTGACGTTTGCTTCTTTTTGGTAGGGCTAGTAGTAGGTTTCTTCGTTTTACTCACAAACTTGGTAGTACTTGGTTTCTTGCTAGTCGTCGTTGGAGCTACAGTAGTAGTAGTGAGTTTCGTCGTGGTAGGACTAGTCTGAGTAACTGCTGTCGTAGTGGTATTCGATTTACATGACCGACCGTCTGGTTGTAAAATAGATCCTTCGCGACACTTGCAGTAATAAGAGCCTGGTGTTGGTATGCAAATTTCCGAGCAGAGTAGACCTTTTAGCAGCTTGCACAAGTCATCTGTCAAAACAAACAATAAACAGGATAGTACAAGCTAATTAAATATACTTAAGCTAATCTTTTTTAAAATTTTCATACCCGAATTAGAAGTAGTATTAAATGCCAAATCGGTACCATCTACATCCTCATCATCAAAATCAAATTCGTTACTATCAGATGTAGTTGTGGTACTAGTACTACTACTTTTAGTACTTGGTAAAGTACTTGTACTAGTGCTACTACTTCTGGCTTCGATACAACATTCGGCGAATGCAGGATCCCACGCTGCGCCAAGACTAAATTTTTTCGAGCATGATTTGCCACCTGAACCGTTTAGTAGACCTGAGACAAAATTTATTACGCGAATGATTTCTGGGAATAACGTTTAATTTGGAGAACACTTGTATTAGCTATACCTACAAGTGTATCTCTTATTTTTTTTTTTGCTTAGATTGACAATGCAATAATTTCGTGAGAAATTTTTTTATTATTATTATTTTTGTTAATATACATATAAAATTAACTCACCAAGTTTACATCCCTCACAGCAATTACGTCGAAAATCACCAACACCAAGTGTCGAACTACTTGGTAAATTATTACCATTATCATCGGCACCGCGACATGAATCGCCAGATCTAGCGTCTTTTTTACCAAGTTCACATTCCGCGTCTTGGAATGCTTTTCGACAACAAATGTCAACGGCTTCGAGACAAGCAGGTTGATCCGCGGCTGTTACACCCAGAACGTCACCGGAAAATTTTTCGCAGCGTAATTTTTGACCGGCCCAACGTGAACCTTGGTCGCAGCATTTTTCGAGGTAATCGTCGTCGGCTGCGCTTTTTTCTGCTCCTAAGATAGTACATACAGGTGTAATTTTTTTTTTTAAGTGATATTGGAGAATTGGATGTTAAATTTAACATTTGAAATGCATATTATGTAAAAGAACATACAAATATTATGAGCTGTATCAAATTTTTATGTACAAGATATTACGGAATTGAATATCATAATAATATACCTAAGTAATCGGATTCCTCGTGCTAATTCAAATATTTATTGTCTATATAAGTAATTTAAAAAAAAAAAATTCATTTTCTAACATTTGAACTCTGATGACGACATAGAGACAGTAAGAAACTAGTCTACGACACATACATTCATATACCAATTAACTAGTTGATTTACGAGTATATATATATATTCTTATAAACGCGCATCAAAACGTTCGTATGTATATACGACTTAATTTCTTCTCATCGTGACTTTCTCAATGAATACGTCTCTCTTATCTATATCTGTCGGTGTATGTCAACAAATCGTATACATATATAAACGGTTAGAAAACAATCAAGCGACAAAATATATATGTTATGTGTAACGTATATAATCTTTAAACAATCGTAGTTCAATTTTAACGTTTTGAGTTTAAAAAAATTTACCTATACCTAATAAACGTTAGTTGATTTTACACTTAAGATAAGTATATATAAGTATTCATTATTTTAATTATTTGATAAATCGAGATAGGGGAAAAAGAAGTCCTTGCCCTAGTAACAATTTTAATTAAACAAAACCTAGTTTATTTGAGAGCTATAATCTGTCTGTCTTTGGAATACGTGTAGATTTTAAAAATGCTTATCAGTAACGAACTACTTGACTTTCCAGAGAAAATATAATAAAATGCAGGTGAAAATTGCGTAGTAAGTATAAAGAGCCTCGTAAATATTTCTCCCGCCAAGATGCGGAGCGAGGACGACGAAGACGACGACGATGTTTAACGTTTATTCTTTCACGGTTTTTTTTTTCTTTTTGCAAATTGTTTTTTAATAGACACTCTGTATTTGTTGCATTGCAGATACACTTATATATTTGAGAATTTTATAAAAATCGCTAAGTCATTTTAAAGACTACGGGGAAGAACACTTGTGTGTGAGATGTATAGACAGAAACCAGACGTGATGCGAACATAAAGAGAGAGAGAGAAAGAGAGAGAAAGAAAGTATGAGAAGAGGAGAGAAAGAGAGAAAGTGTATGTTGCGTTTATATTTATATCTAGCGCGTTTTAAACTTCTATAACCAAGCTGCAAGCTTTCGCTCAGCAGCAGCAGCAGCTGGCTCGAGCTTTTTTTTTTTATTAACTAGTGAACGTTGCTAACAATTTTTATATACACACTTGAAGAGTGATATATTTTTGATCGTTATAGAGAGGCAAAGATGAGGATGATGATGCTACTGCTGCTGCGATGAGATTTATATTAAGTTCGGATGGATATTTCTCGAGACGTTGTTGCAAAACAGAGGGGTATTTTAAGAGATTTTTAGAGAGAAAGAAAGAGAAAGAGTGTGTGTGAATGGGATTTATAAGTGGTTATAAGAGATTGTGAAATTTTTGTATTTATATAGATGGATTCAATCGATGGTGGGGAAGAAAGTGGAGGACACTCATGATGATGATGATGATGATGATGATGTTGGGAATTAAAATTCTATGCTATTTTTAAATTGAAAGAGTTTAAAAATAAAACATTTTTCTTTTTTTAATGTAGGTATAAACGGTTGAATATTAGTTTATCATGTTGTAATATTTAGATTTTTTTTTAATTTTGATAAAACAGTGTCAAAAAGTGTTTGTATAATGTGGTCTTGTTTATCGTGATATAATCATCAAAAAATTATTTATAATCTTTTAAAAAAAAATAAATCATTCATAATATAGAATAATCGATTGCTTAAATTTTCTATTATAAAATGTCATTTCTTTATGAATATTTTAATCGATATTAAATAATAAGTAAATGTTTATGAATAGAAAATAAATCGTCAATAATCAATAATATCTCTTCAATTAAGAATTTTTAATCATATAGATTTGACATTTGTTTTAAATTCATATACATACAAACGCTTTAATTGATTATTCATAAGTTTGCTTATATATAGTAAATTTAAAAGAGACTTTTCAAAGAATATACACGGAATAATAGATTGCCTTATTTGCTATTCTATATAGCGTTATATCTCTCTTTTTTTTTCGATTCCCTCTTAATTAATTCATCTTTTTTTTTTTATATTCAATTTATTTAATCGTCGACAGAATATTTCTTTTTTTTTTTTTTTTAAGAGGAACCTGAATTTTGTCTTTGTGATATGCCGAAGAAGGAAAAAAATAAGAAAGAAAATTTATCATGAATTAAACATTTAAAATTACAAGATGTTTTTAATATGTTATTATTATTTTAGGATATAATACATTATTAATATTACATGACTATGATATGGGATTACGTCGTCTTAACAAGAGAAGAGTGGACGTAATAAAAACTTTTATAGCTCTTAAACTAAACGTTAAAATTTAACGCACTAAAAAATTTTATTACCAAAATTTTCGCAATTTTTTTTGTTGAATGATAATTTTTGATATTTATTATAAAAAAGTTTAATGTAATATGTAATAAATGTTAAAAACAACGTGTAAATATGCCAATAAACGATTCATCGTAAAATTATAAAAAAATTGCAAAAAACTACAGAAATAAAAAGAAAAAGAAACCAACCTATCAATAAAAAATATCAAAATTTTTCATTTTACAATCAACAATTTGCATCCTAATAACAAAATACCATTAAATTAAAAAAAAAACTTACCTTCCAGTAGAAACACAATTAATATAAGAGAAGCAATAAGTCGAATGGAATAACGTCGCGGCATTCTCCTCTATACAAGCACGTCTTTAAGACGAGCCGATTTCTTGGATAAGTAAATCTTCTGCACACCCAGGATGGACCAAATAATCCTCCAGTATACAAAATAATCAAACCATACACGCGTCCGAAAAAAACATAAAATAATTATATACGTAGATATACGTATAAAAAAGCTGCTTATAAAAGCTTCAACTTGGTAACATATAAAAAAAAAAAAGCCGAGAGCTTCGCGCGACCGTAGTATAAATAGACAGAAAAGATCGG
>JAPYZE010000524.1:0-57317 GCA_030522805.1 Leptomastidea abnormis
GGGGGGGAGGGGGAGAGGGATAACGGCCTTAAAAAGACCGGGTGTCAAGGGGAAATCGCGCGGAGGGAATGTTATATGTTTTTAGAGAGAGAAAAATACCTTACCCTATTTTATATTATATACATGCACGTATGTACAAGTCTGATCTTGTTCGTAGAGTTGATGTCTATAGTCGTTATTCTTTTATAAGTGTAAGTATATTAGCCGAGTAGTTTGTTTGTTAGTTTTGGGATATTATACGCCCACACAACAAACACGCGACTTTTTGCAGTATAGAAGAGCTATTATACATATATAGCTATATAGCTATACGTTACCTATCACTCGGCCATTTTGTGCGAGAAGAGAACGCGCGCGTGTTAGCAGCAGCAGCAGCAGCAGCAAAAATTATCGCTCTCTTTCTCTCTCTCTCTTTTTCTTTCATTCTCTTAAAAAACACGCGCCCCGCGAGTACGCCGCTCATACACACACATACACATACACATGCTCTCAAACTTTTTAGTACTACGAGGTAGATAAAGACAGAAGAAGAGAAGTATGCGCGCGCCGCGTACAGTATCACGGGGTGCGAGCGACAGCGAGAGAGCGGCATTGGCGGCGGCGGCGGCGCGAATAGGTAATAGGTATATAGATATACATACCAGTAATAGAGAAGAGTTGTAGGTGTTGTAAATATATATATGTGTATTGTATGTTTATTGTGTATATGTGATCCCGTGGAGGAGGCGCGCGCCGACGTAAACACGCTTACAATAGGCTTTTATAGATATATATCGTAGGTATATGGTATATAGGTATTGCCTGTAGGACAGATAGAAAGAAGTGCGCGAGAGCGAGAGATAAAGAGAGTTTATATACTTATACACAACGCAGCATCCGCGTAGTGGAGAAGCCTTATATTATAATCAAGAATTAAGCAAGTCAAGATATGTAATCTGGAAAGGTGAGAGTATAGGAGCCTGCTGTACTTAGGAGAGAAAGAAAATATTTGGAGTATATTCTCGCGTATCCTACATATCCGCCCCCTTTGACTTTTATTCCTTTTCTTTTTCTTCTTCATCTACCACCTCCTACATATTTCTCCTCTCTTTATCATCATCATCAAACCTTCTCTCTTTCTCTCTTGTACTTATACATATCACTCGTTACTATATACATATACGCGTCCACTCGCATTACATGTTACTTTTTTTATCAACTCCGACTCCGATTCTCTCTCTCTCTCAGTATATATACCTAGTAGTGGTTGTCGTCGTCGTGCAGTCTAGTATTTCGGAGCATTATAGTCAACTCTCTTATGTTGTGTATACATAATCGTTATTACATCTAAAATAAGTGATTTGTTTTTTTATTTAAATAGCAACAGTGTTTTATCTTAATATAAATAACCAGGTATGGACTATAAAGATTTTATCTTGAAACTACATGTATACACCAAGTGTATAATGTATATGTAGTTCTTGCAAAGCCACGCCGGAGTCAACGATATATATTAGTTTCGCGCCAAATTTGGCACCTGCCCCTATATAGCATATATATATATATTTTCCACCCTCTAGTGTATATATATTTTCTGATGCTCTGCTTTTACGTATAGAGCCTTCGCGAGTTAGAAGATAAAACAGCTGGGTCCTAATTAATCTTTCTTATATATACATCACATTCCTTTATAATCTATAACTCTATATCATGTCTCCTCATTCTGACACTCCGTGTAAGTAAGTATATTCTCTTTCTCTCACATTCGGCATTCTCTTTAAGCTTTTTTTTTTTGGTGTGATATAGGAGTAAAGAGACTGTGTGTGTCAGTGCTCTCTTTTCTGCCAACTGCTAGTGATATATCTATGTGTACATAGTTATAGAAGGTGTGAATAGAAAGGAAATTAGTTGGATAGATAATTGAAACCAGCTGGATTACAGAATTGTGTTTTAGTGATATTGTGGGAGTTGGTGATCGTCTGGAAGTGATGTTGATTAGAGATGTATGCGGTTCTGGTAGAGGTTAAAAAGTCGTTTTCGCGGGTTTGAGTGAAGGTGCTTTGGTTGCTATCTGCTTGGGATTGTTGGATCTGTTGCTGTTGTGATTGTTTTATGGATTTTATGGTGAGAAGGTAAAGGTTTGTGATTGTTAAGTGGAGGTAAATTGTTTTGATAATATGAGATTTGTGTTTTTATTTTGGAAAAGAAAGATTTTTGGTAGTGAATGTTGTTAGGATTGTGGTTATGATAACTCCAGAGTTATATAAATATCTTCATACCAGTTGGATAGTTGTGCTTTCTTTTTATTTGATGAAATTGGAGATTTATGTGAATTTACATCTAAGCGATTGTTTTTGTTATATTACTTGTTGTTCTAGGTGTTGTCAACTGTTTAATTTTTCAATTAACGCAGTATACTACTTGTTTATTTTTATTTTATATACATATATTGTTTTATTGACAAATGTCATGTGATAAATTAAGTTAGATTATTTCTTTGAAATAAATTCAAATTCTATAATTTTTTGTTTTTTTTACAAAATTTTGTAGCACATTTGTTTGCATTACTTTGTAGTAAAAATTATGTAACATTGATATTTCAAAATCTGATAAGAATTTCTATTTTGGTTTGAATAAGAATTATAAAATATAATTTTTTTAAATTCATAAAAAGAAATCTTAGTGTTTTTCAATTTTTTTAAAATGGAAACTATAAAAAATTATTTTTTTTTATTTTATACAGATGTATTATAATACATGTATTTTATTCTTTCAGATATTTAAAAGTATTGGTTTTTTGTAAGTCAATGGAGCATTGTTCAATATCCTGTGCTAGATGGATGCATTGAAGATGAAAATTCTTAGTGACATAAAGAAACAATTTTGCAAATGTTACAGTGTTTCATAAATTCAGTGTTCTATTATATTAAAAGTGTTTTTGATCAGTGAAATGAATTTTACAAATTTGTAAATGTCATTGGAATTGAAATACAAAAGTTAAGTGATGATATTGTATATGAGTGTAGCAGACGTAAGATAAGCTAAAAGATGTCTGGAGATTCTGGCTGGAATGCCATTATTCATCATCCATCAGAACTGGAGTTACAAAATTGGGGCTGGGATGGCAACGATGGAGAGCCAGAACGAGAACTCCCCTCAACTGTTGATATGGATGCCATCAAAGATGGAGGAAATTGGAATCCAGTTTCTGGTATGTTAAGTAAAATAAATAATTGCAAAATAATTTTGACCAAATAAAGTCATAATAAACAAGATTTAATTGTTTTTTATTGGCTTTTGTGTTACCTACATAATCTTGTATATTGCTCATTTTTTTTTGCAAAGGTGTATCAACAGTACACTCAGAAGATGAATCTGATTCTGAGGATGAAAGTTCTGGTGGAAGTGATGGCAGTTGTTCCTACACCGATTCAAATTCTGACACTGAAAATGATAGCAGCGATGGCGACAGTGATTCAAATTCTGATTGCACATCAGATCACAGCGAGCAGACTTTTTCAATACGCGAAACGAACTTTGAGCAGGTAATGACATTTTTCATTAATTTCATGATTAATAATAGAAAAAATAGATATCATCATCATTAAATATTTGTAGGGGGGATTAAAGTTAAAAATAAGTATGAAAGTACCTAGAAAGGAAGATCTGGATAGATTAAGATGTGAGAGAGCTAAACGTCTTTTACCAAGAAGAATTAAAAGTCGTGCTACTAAGGTAAATTAGTCTATAAATAGTCAATTAAACACTGATTATGTTTAGTAAATTTTTTTTATGAAATCTATTTGATATTAAAATGTATACATCAATGCTAAAGAGTAATCTTATAAAATTACAATTTTTTTTATTAGCAGTACCTTTTTCTACATCAATTTTATAAATATTTTAAATCTTACACTTAAAGTGACACATATTTTTACACATTAAATATTATGGAACACCAAGTTGTAATATATTTTTATATCTATACTGATTCAATTTTTATTATTCAATCATTATTGAATCAAAGATTATGATTTTTTTGTATTTGATAAAATGGGATTAATGCTTCATAATCATGTGTAGATTCATCATATTTACATCACAAACCCAAATGATTCTTTATATGTACAAAATTGCTAATAACGTTACATGCATAATTATTTTTAGGCGTCGGACTGTAGCAGCGAAGATTCTGATTCCTCCAATAGCCAATCTGTGCCACAATATTCACCTGTACAGCAGCACATAATGCGACAGCAGCAGTTGCAACAACAACAAGCAGCACAACAATCACTACTCCAGCAACAACAGCAAAATCAGCAAAATCAACAATCAAAAGTTGTAAGCTAATTTAAAGTTGAATTTTTTTTTATTTTTTGAAGTCAATGTGACTAATACATATTTAAACTTAAAATATAAATATTTATTATTGCTTATAAAGCAGCCAACATCTCAGCCATCGCCATCAAAATCTCAAACGCAACAGTCGTCAACATCGAGTCAGCAGCAACCTAAGACACAGCCTAAGACTCAACCTCACTCGCAAACCTCGCAGCAGCAGCAGCAGCAACAACAACAGCAACATAAGCAACAGGTGCCAACGCAATTGCAGCATCCACTTCAAGAGTTAAATCAAGAAGACCTAGCTGCCATTCTGCCGGACGACACAGCATTCGATGGTTTCGAAGACTCGGAAAGTGGCCGACTCGTCTCGAAAGCAATCGAGCGTATGTCCTTAGGGGCAGATTCGGATGACAGCTCAGGTGGAGAACGTCGACCTGTGCCAGTCTACAGCTCTTCGCTGCTTCAGCAGTTCGTTGAGAAAACAGCCTTGCTATCGGAGCCACTACGCAAGCGACGTAGCAGCAAACAGTCTCAATCCCAGCAGTCCCAGCAGTCTAGCTCTAAGCAGCAACAACCCCAGCAAGCACGTGAGCCTGAATACGCAAACGCGTCAAATGTTTCACCAGATTCTGGCATACAGTCCGTAGATAACAGCCCGCTGCACCACGTTAATCCTGCGAGTCCGTTAGCAAGCGCAGCTCCTTCAGTGGTCTCACCTGCCCAGCCCGCGAGTAGTGCCTCTACCGCGGTCAAAAATAGCCCTTCCAGCAAAGGTACGCCTAAATTTAAATGTAAGCAGCTCGTTTTAAAACTTGTAATTTATTTATCGCTATTTAATTGTTTCAGCCTCAAAAACAAACACGTCCACTGCGACTACTACGACGTCAGTATCTTCACCTTCAACAACAGCATCAACGCCGACGACGACGGTGACAAATTCGAACTTGGCAACAGCGGCACCAACGTCTGAATCGGATAATAAATCTAAATTACAAGTGAGCACAGATCAAGTAGCAAATCCACCTAAACGCAAGCCTGGTCGACCAGCCAAGATTGCTACTTCGACGACAACACAACCACGTGGACCAGGTAGGCCTAAGCTTCATCGTCCTGACGCACCAGCCGCTCCCAAAAAAGAGACGACCAAAGATGGGCCTTGTCTAAAAAAGGCTAAGGTCGTCGTGTCACAATGTGGCAGACCACCCTTAAATAAACAGCCAGCTGCCGAGGAAAATGTTGATCGAAGGCTTAAGCCTAGAAAGACCGGTTTGAGGAGATCGTGCGATTCAAATGGTGAGATATTAATTTCAAAGGAATTTTGATTGTGACTATGAAAATGTTATTTAAAAAATTTCTTTTTTCTTGATAGTAACTACAAAAACGGCTGAAGCTGTAGAAGAAACGAAGGTGTCAATGACGCGCAAAAAGTGCCTAAACAAATCAGTCATAATCGGCAAGCGTGCAAAAGATACTATTGTTACAAGTCAAAATGATGAGCTGAGCAATTGCAAACGGATGAGACGCGAAAAGCAAATGCCAAGGAAAGAGCACGTCCATGTTAACACGATCAAATCTACAAGTGAAATAACAGGTACAGTATTTATTTTAACAACAATAATTTATTATACCTAAATATTATAAAGATAGATGTACAATAATAAATACATAATATTATTTTGCAGGCAAATTAGATAAGAAAAGCACAAAAGAAAATAGACTAGATACTTTGAGTTTGAGTAAACGACAACAGCCGACTCGAAAAACTCAACAGCCTCAGCCACAAGTTGTTCAACCTACGTCCAGGCGTGTACTCAAAGAAAACAAGTCGAACAAGAAAGCAAGCAATCTCAGCGCGAATATTGAAAATGATATCGAGAGCTTAGAAACTAGTGGGGTTGGTGTTCAGACTATCATATCCCTGCCTGTGATCAATCCGATGAAAAGCAGTGATATTGATAATAACTGCAATTCGAACAAAAAGGTAACATTCATTTTTTTTTTTTTTTTATTAAGAAATATAAAAAATTATATTTAACATGTTTAAAAATTATATATAATCTCAATTTAACATAAAACTCGATATATCCTTCCAATACAATACCAAAATTGTTCATATCCATCCTCGCAAAATTCAGCAAGCTTTCGATGTATCCGTCGCGAAGCGAAAATTGATTAACCCCCTCCTTTTCCTCCTCCTCCTCCTCCTGCTACCCTCTAACTCTACCTGAGGGGTGAGTGAGCAAGCGAGTGAGTTTCAACCCTCGGCCATTTCCGGCTCCTTGCGCACCTCATGAAACATGCATATGTGTAAGCGTTCGCTTGCCAACGTGTGCGCGCACGGACCAGCTGTCGGTCTTGCCGCTAATTGATGGCTGCTATACCACGGGGCTATACCTACCTACCTACCTCCTTCCATCTCAAGTTCAACCGTTCTCTCTTACTCACCCCATCATCATCATGAGACTATGGTATAAGAGAAAGAGCGAGAGAAAAGCCAAGTATTATTAAGCGAAAAGCCACTGGCATGCTTTTCTTTTGATCTTACGCGACTTGTTGCGTTTTCTCTCATGGACCCTTTCCCCTCCCTTTTATATATAGCAAACCTCTTTGGGCTAATTACTCTTGGCTGCTTTTACTGTGTATATATTATATATATATGTAGGTAGTAGAGAGTACCTACTGAATTTTTGCTCGCTTTTCTGGTATATACCTTGTGTAATAAGGGGGATTTGTTTTGAACTTCCTATATATATACCTATACCTACTATTATGTATAGCTTTAATGAAGTTTTAGACTTGATGAGAGAGTTCTTTTTTTTTTTTGTTCTTGAGCTTTAGGCATTTTTCTTGTAGAGCTTTTTTTTACTGTCGCTACGTATAGTGGCTTTGTCATGTATACTTATACTTTACTGAGTTTTATGATTATGGAAGTTGAGCGGTTTCATTTTCTTTTTTTTTTTCTTTTACTTTTTTTTATGTATACGTAAGGTTGTGTATTGTTCGCGAAAGTACATGTACGAAATGAGGGATATGAATTTTTTTTCCGAGATATGCATCGTAAATGTTTTATATTATGCATATGCTATTTTATTATTTATAACGATATAGGTAGATTGTAGCGCAGAAGTTTTTTTTTTTATTTTATGAACTTTCGAGCGTACGTCTGAATAAATTTATCGTTTTCAAAATATTTTATAAATTTTTTTTATTTTTGCTATAAATATTTTATTTTTTATAAGCTAGAAAATTTAACATGTTCGTTAGTGAAGCAAAATTTTAAATTAACAAAAAAAAAATCACTCTTTTATTTAAATTTTTTTTCTTTTTAGTCTTTTTTTAAATTGATTACAAGAATTTAATCGAATTATCTTAATGACACTGACCTTTAAAAATCTTTTTACTGATGGGGATGGTAGTAGATATATAAGTCCTATACTGACGAGGGTAAAACTTTTGTGCTAATTACTTTAGAATGAAAGCGAGCGTTGAGTGAGACTAATTGATTCGTACAAAAAAAAAAAAAAAACGTTTTGAGAGGGGAACGTGTTCTGGACCCGTCTGTATTTGCATAACGATACTACTGATAGAAAGTAACTTTTTTGTTTTACATTTTTCTACAGCAGCAATCAAGTAGAATCTCATAACACTGTATAAAATAAAAAATATACAAATATTTTTTTTTAAATAAATTTCAAATGTTATTTAAACAAAAAATAAAAAAGTAAAAATCTATTTGATTCTCAAACACATTTAAATCCCATATACACACATCAGATTCCAAAGCTCAACTCTCCCTCTCAACTTTAACATCACCCCTTCTCACATCAAACAAACATCTCAAACCCCACTTACCCTTCCCTTCACCCAATCAACAAACCCATATTAATAAAAACCTTATAACTTCTCTTTTACAGACCAACGCTCAAATTCCAAAAGACAACGGATTACGTATTCATCATCACCATCATCATCACCATCATCGTCATCGTCGACGTATAGCAGTAGCTCCAAAAACTCCAATTCGTATCGATCCAGCAGTTGGTCAAGAACTTGAACGTCTTATTTCAGAGTTTGGTAAACTCTGTAGTTTAGGTATTGGTTCAACTGAAGCTGAAAAAGCAGCTACTGGTGCAGCTGGTATTGTTAAACCTGCTAAACCTGGAGGTCAGGATAAAGCATCTGCTGCTATATCTTCGACTACAACAACGACGACGACGACGACGACGAAAGTTGATGTATCGAGTAGTGATTTGGTTTCTAAAGATGTTGGTGAACGACAAACTAGTCGTGCTGGTAGTAAACCTGGTAAGAAACGTAAGGTTGTTGAGCAGCGTAAGGATGTGGAGAAGGCAGACGAACAAAATACTGGTTTGTACATTTAATATTCAATTTTTATAATTTAGTTTATAAAAAATAATATCTATAATAATCAATAATATACGATATTTACAGGCAAAACACTAAAGCGTCGTGCTAAAAAAGAGAACATAAGCTGCAGTAGTAGTAGCAGTAGCAGCAGTAGCAGCGTCGTAAGCAGCAGCAGTAGTAGCAGTAGTAGTAGCGGTGCAAGTGTTGCAGGCAACGAATCAAGCAGCCCGAACGAACAGCGATTACCTTTGAAGAAACGTCACTATCACGTTTTAAGCAGTCTACACAGTAATTCACAGGAACCTCGACCTGAAGGTGAAGAAGGAGTTGATGACGTTGATGATGAAGATGATGAAGATGACGACGATGAGGATGAGGAAGAGGATGAGGATAGCGATGAGGATGATGAAGATGAGGATGAGGAAGAGGAAGAAGAAATTCGAACTGGAGATATTTGTAAGAAACCGAATGCTGCTAAGAGTGAAGAGATCAAAGTGTCTGTTGTCAGTCAAAAGAAAGATAAGGAACTGCCTGTTGCTGCTGCTCCTGTCTCTACTACATCAGAGAAAAAACGCGCGAGAGAGTCTGACAGTGGTCCAGCTTCAAAAACAGGTAAGCTTTTTTGTGATCTTTTTAGAAAGTCACTGTATTATAAGGCATTATTTTTTTATTGTTTATTAATATTTTTTTTAGAAGTACAAAAGAACGAATCTAAAGCTGATCAACCAAAAGATCAAGTTGAGACACAGCCTAGACGAAAAAAGAAGATTGTAAAAGACCTTCGCGTGACAGTTACAAAGCTACCTGTTGAAAACAATCATATTGTTGATAAAATTGAAAAGCTTGAAAAAATGTCTGCTAATGACCGAACGACAAAGTCCAGTTCGGAGAAAGTCACAAAAGCTGAAAAAGTTGTAGCTGAGAAAATTTCAAAGAACCAAGTGGATAAAACTGAAAAACCAGAGACTAGATCGTCTGATCATAATCTGCGACCTGCCAAAAATAAACAACAGAAAGAAGAAAAGGAAGTGAATACTAGTAAGCCAGCAAAGAAAGAGGTTGAAATTCCTAAAGTTGGAAAGAAAGAATCTGAGCCCAATAAGATTGCTAAGAAAGACGAAGCCAGCAGTAAAGTTACTAAGAAAGAAGTCGAAACTAACAAGATTGCAAAGAAAGATGTAGATACTACTTCTACTGCCAATAGTAAAGTATCAAAGAAGGATTTAGATGTAAGTAAAGTTTTAAAGAAAGATAATCCAGAGAGTGTGAAACAGTCAAAGAAGATTTTTGACATTAACAAGGTGGTTAAAAAGGATTTAGAAACTAAGAAGAAAGATATTGACAATAAAATGGATATAATCAAAAGTAGTGAAGTTGTGCTGTACAAGACTGTGAAAAATGATGTCCCAGTGATTCCTGCTCAAAATACAGCTAATAATACTACCGTTAAAAGTTCCTCTTTAGCAGTAATGATGATCAAGAAAAAGATTCGTCGTAGGAAAGCAATAAATCGTACAGGTTTTCCGACTCTTAAGAAAAAGAAAAAGAAGCAAGTGACAACAACCATACTGACCAAAGAAGAGTTGGAAAAAGTCATGAATAGCTTAACAGAAAGGAAACCTATTGTTAAAACAAATAATCTTGAGTTAAAGAGACCTAAATTAGAAATTAAAGAACTTAAGGAAATTAGAGATGTAAAAGAACTTAAAGAACCAAAAGAAGTTAAAGAAGCTAAAGAAACTAGAGAAAGGAAAGAAAATAAAGAAAGCAAGGAAGTGAAAGAAGCTAAAGACAAAAAGGAAAATAAAGAAATTAAAGAAGTGAAAGAAACTAAAGAAAGAAAAGAAATCAAGGAAAATAAAGAAAGTAAAGAGATTAAAGAAAATAAGGAATTGAAAGAAAAGAAAGATAGCAAGGATCCTAAAGAACATTTAGGATCTAAAGAAATTAAAGAAGTGAAGGAATCTAAAGAACCTAAAGAAATTAAAGATCATGCAGAAATGAAGGTTCTTAAAGAAAGCAAGGAAATTAAAGAAAACACAGAGAATAAAGAAAGTAAAGAAAAGGAAACAACCAAGAAAAAGACAGATATTTTATCTGTTAAGGAAACAACAAGTAAAGAAGAAAATCTGGAGACTAAAAAATTAGAGGAAGAAAAAATAATAGATGACAATGAATCTGAGACCGTAGAGGAAAGTGCTGAATCTTGTTCCGGTACCAGCAAGGATTCGGTTGTTGAATGTGACGGTACAAAGCCGTGTGGTAAATCATGCCCTGTGAGATACGAAAAAATACAAGACTTGAGAATGTACGATGAGAATGCAACGTTAGAAGAATCTCTAGAGAGGTATAAAAATAATTGTGTTTTGATTATACATTCTAAACTTCTAAAATTCTATATTTAATTGATTTTTATCATTTACAGATGCAATCAAAGTCAAAAAGTAGCAGTACTAAGCGAAGAAAACTTAAGGAAGCTGGAACGCGCAAATTCTCACTTAAGCCCCAAGCTCGATACCCACGTTTGTTTACATAACAACAACAACAATAACAACAATAATCGTCGAATACGAAGCTCAGCAAGTCCATGTGCTACTCTCACTGTTAAGAATCTCAAACGACTTCGTAATGAATATGACACGGAAAGCGATGCTATGCCTAGTAGTGATATAGCCAGTGATGATCATGACAAGCAGGCGAGTGTTGCCTTGAATGTTCGTTGTGTTTTTTATTTTATTTTCATTTATTATTTCAATTTTAATAAACATGTGATTTTAATTTATTTAACCTTCTTTTAATATTTATCTTTAAAGCAGGCTGGCAATTCACTACGCTGTCGAAGAAAGCAACCACGTTGGCGTAAGCATTACCTTCAAGCAGGTCTATTCTCAGACTACTTTAAAGAAGACGAACCCCGTAAATCATCAAGCGCTGATTCAAGTAACAAAAACAAGCTTGTCTACGATCCATCAGAGCATCCACATGGTCTATTACCACCACCATACCATTGCGGCAAGTTTCTACGTCAGCGCAAAATTCCATTCCAGCTACCTTACGATCTTTGGTGGTTGCATACGCACTCGCGACTACCTGGTCGAGACCTTGTACCATCTTGGAATTATCGTAAAATTCGCTTTAACGTATATTTAGAGGTAAAACAAACGATGCATTACGAAGCCCAAGCTTGCGAATGCAAAACTGAATCTGGCTGCGGTGATGATTGCATCAATCGTATGGTATTTAGCGAGTGTTCTCCTCACCTTTGTCCATGTGGTGAGCGTTGTCAGAATCAACGTATACAGAAACATGATTGGTCACCTGGTCTGCAACGATTTATGACTGAGTCTAAGGGATGGGGTGTTCGTACTGATCAATCAATCAAGAGTCAGTATTATTTTTTTAAATTTTTTTCTAAAAATTTATTTCCAATAATTAATATCTAAATTATTTTCTGTACAGCTGGTGACTTCATTTTGGAATACGTAGGTGAGGTAGTGTCAGAACGCGAGTTCAAAACCCGAATGGCTACTCGCTACGCCAACGATACGCACCACTACTGTCTGCATTTAGACGGAGGGCTTGTCATTGATGGTCACAGAATGGGTGGCGATGGTCGTTTCGTCAACCATTCTTGTGAGCCTAACTGTGAGATGCAAAAATGGAGCGTGCATGGTCTACCGCGAATGGCACTTTTCGCTCTCAGGGATATAAATCCAGGCGAAGAGCTTACTTACGATTATAATTTTGCTCTCTTTAACCCATCTGAAGGACAAGAATGCAGATGTGGCAGTTCAGGTTGTCGTGGTGTTATAGGTACGTACAAGTTTTGTAATCATCAATCAAAATTATTATTTCAATTATTACAATGATAATAATCATTTTTTTTTATATTGTTAGGTGGTAAGAGTCAGCGGGTCGCCAGACCATTGACATTAGGAAATCAGTCATCAGCCTCATCGTCATCTCAATTAGCCTCTACCAATTCCTTGATTGTACAAAGTGAACGTCGCTCTGTAGGCAGACCACGAAAGAACTCGCGAAAGAATTCGATCAGTGTAATGGGTTCGCCGCTACCTCAACAACAGCAGCAAAATCAAATTCAACAATCACAGCAACAAATGCAGCAGCCCGTACCGGTACCACCAAATCGTGGCAAGTCGTTGTGTAAAAAACGTCGACTTGGACCTGATGGTCAACCTCTAGCTGCCCCACCCGTCAAACCACTCTCACATCAGCAGCGATGCTTCGTGCTTCAACATCGTGTTTTCCTCGTACGCAATATTGAGAAAATACGTCGAGCAAAATTACCTGCACAACAACTTAATGCACAAGTAAGATATCGTGCTTTTAAAATATATCATTGGATTTTAAGTAAAATATTTGATTTTAATTTTATTATTTTGTATTTTAGAACAAGGGGACGGTAAAAATTGGTACTAGTGTGACATCTGGAACGCAAGTAGTAAAGGAGAAGGCTTTGGCTGATGGAAAAACGAACGCTGATGTATTTTTCTCTCATTTGTCAGCACTTACTAATACTGGTTCAAGAACCGTAAGAACGAGAAGACTTGCGCAGGCGCAAGATGATCCGGAAGTTAATAAGACTGCTAAATTAGCTAAGGTAAAACTAAAAGTACCATTAAAATTTTGTAATTTTTTTAAGACGTATTTTGATGAATTTATTATTTTTAATTATTGTTAGGAAGTAAGTCTAGATCTTAAAATAATATTTTTACTTGCAGGTTTTAAAAGATCTGTATGCAGTATTAACGGGAGCCAAAGACGAAAATGATGCTCTACTTTGCTCCCCATTCATGACTTTACCACATAAACGTAAATTACCGGAGTACTACGAAAAGGTACTAGAGCCAATTGACCTTACAACCATCGAGCAGAACATAGATAGCGGCCAGTACAAAACAGCTGAACAGTTTGATCAAGACGTCATACGTATGTTTGAGAACAACGTACGATTTTTCGGACGCACATCGGAAATCGGTATCGCTGCTGCCCGACTACGCAAAATCTATCTTGGACGTAAAACTGACTTTATTATGCCGATCACCGAAGCAACTGGATTACCACCATCTCAGTCTTTCTTACCTCCACGAGGTTCCACTGCTGGGGAGGAGGATGTTATTCGATGTATTTGTGGACTTCATAGGTACGTATTATTAAAAGAATTTTTTATAAAAATAAAATTCGTAATTTATACTTGACTTTCAACTTTAATTTTTAGGGATGAGGGTCTGATGATCCAGTGCGAGCGATGCTTAGTCTGGCAGCATTGTGATTGTGTCAAGGCGGACACGAGTGCAGATTCGTATTTGTGCGAGCGCTGTCAGCCACGTGATGTCGACTATGAAATTCCATTAGAGGGTGAAGAAGAGGAGGAAGGCAAAAAGTATTTTGTTACTTTAATGCGAGGAGACCTTCAATTAAGAACTGGAGATACTGTCTATGTGTTGCGTGATACTCCCGATAAACATACTTATAAAACAATAGCTAAATATGATTATGAGCAGATGGACATTTTTAGAATTGAAAGGCTTTGGAAGAATGATAGGTATGATTTTTCTATGTTTACATTAAAAAAAAAAAAAGATAATATAGTTTATTATGATACGTATAATTTAATACATTCTTTTACGTGTTATAACAGTGGGGAAAGATTTGTTTTTGGCCATCATTATTTGCGACCACACGAGACATACCATGAACCAACACGCAAATTCTACGAGAATGAAGTGGTGTGTGCTCCTTTGTACGAAGCTGTTCCCTGCGATTTAGTAGCCGGCCGATGTTGGGTACTTGATCCTCACACCTTTTGTAAAGGTACAGAAATATTTTGATTTTCCATTTAAAATTTTAAAAAATATATATATTTTAGATTTTACTGCGTTATAAATAAAATAATATTAAACCATGAATTTCTTTTTAGGTCGCCCCGTTGGCTCATCTCCAGAGCACATTTATGTATGCGAATATCGGGTTGATCGTCAAGCTAGATTATTCACAAAAGTGGCAAGATCACGTCATTCAGTATGTACCAAACCTTACGCATTTGAAACGTTCCCGCAGCGCATAAAACATTACCGCACATACTTGGTAAGATTTAATAAAAATAATAATACCATGAATAGAAGATATTCTTAAATTTATTATTGATTAAAAATTATTACATATTTATAGTTTTTATTACATTCTAAATTATATTTTATTTTTTAATTTTTTAGCCTCACAGTCTTGAAGGCATTCAACTAGTGAAAGGCCCTAAGGAAAAAAAGAAAACCTACTTGGAAGTCGAACATAACAGCAACAAATTAGAATCTCGAGATAGTAATAAGCTTAACAATAAAGATCAGCCACACAAACCTAGAGGCCGAAGACGACTTGTAGAGAATCCGTCTATAACTACTCACATACACTTTGTCCAGGTATAATTTTATTTTAAATTTATTTAGATGATAATTTTGATTTTTTTATAGTGTCTCAATGTAAGTGAATGATAATTTTTAAAAAATTTCAGAGAGAAGATAGGAAGAAGAGACTGAACGGTATTTTGCTCAACTTATTGGATAAAATGCCAAATAAAATGGAGCCGCTTGATGTATCAAACTTACTGGAAAGAAATAGAAGAAATCGAAAGAGGCCGGGTATATTAAACCCGTGATATTGGGTATGTATAAAAAATGAAATTAACCATTTTTGTTTTGCAAGATTTTAATAGATCTTTAATATATTAATTAAAAATTTTTAATTTTTTTCTAGGTTACTTAAATTCGTAAAAGGCTTGAGTAACTTAAGGGAAACAACATCAACATCAATATATCTTCTGTAACTCTAGACGTCAGTTTGTGAAGTTTGTAATTTATGCCATTTAAAAATTCTTTAAATCAACTAAAAAAATTAAATTGTTTCATGCAAGGAAATAAACTTTGCAAGTAGGTTAGATAAAAAAAAAAGGAACAATTTATAATGACCCTCGCTTATTATTGTTCGTGGGTTAAACCGAGCGTTTGGCATGTTAAATCCTAGACAGAAATGTCTATCTGTAATTATTATCTCATCGGACAAAATGATCTGATGTTTGTAAAAAGTTAGATTCACCCGAAGTGCGCGCATAAAATAGATATTTAGCAAATTGCAAAGATCGTAAGCTAATTTAAGCGAATATCCTCGGTAGTTTAAAGAAAATACGATGAATCTTGAATGCTTAGAGCAACGGGCTCGTATTTTCTTTGTACATTATGTACGGTATTTAAATGTATATCAAAAGAAAAGAATGATATACTTGTACAGAGTTATTATTGTAAATTATTTTTATTTTTATCGGGTTAATTATTCATTGTTAAGACCACGAATAGTCCATTGTACAAATTATAAAAATGCGCTCATCGCAAAAAGTCACGCTTTTTTTTAATATCGCGCAATTTTTAGTATTATATTTTTCTTAAACCCTGGTGTAATTAATCAAATAAGGGCATAGAGATTTTTTTTTAAATAATGAAATGTAACTTGCAGCTGATTTTTTAATTATTTTATCTTAAGTCTTCATTTTAAATTTTATCTAAAATTGCATCAATTGCAATTATTCATTTTTTTTATTCTTTTATGTCGATATCTTAGCCCACTAGAATGTGTAGAGAAAAAATGTATAGTCTAAGTAATGTGCTATTTTAATTTCATACAGATTTTTAATAGAAAAAAAAGAAATTATTTATCACAGAGTTAGGCATCTTCTATTAATCTATAAGCTTTTATGATCGCTTTAATATATTTTATTTATTTTATATTTTTTAGATATTAAGTTTTCTTTAAGTAATTTGCCGCGAATGCAACTGCACTTTTCAATGCTTGAAATTTTTTATTAAAGTTTAAAAAACGGAATTTTAACGAGCATGCTATAAATTTTTCCAGATTTTATATAAATGCACCTATTTTCTTAATTAAAAATTTTAGGTATAAAATAGCGTTTATTAGCGTTAATTTTAAAACAATCAATTACTTCAAGAAAAAGTATGTCTCGATGTACTTAGATGTCCAACTCTGAATTTCGTTAAAAATTTGTAAAAAAAAAAGTTTTAAAAAAAGCACTTATAGAAGTATAACATTTAAACTATCCACTATCCCCTGAAAAAAATGATAATTTTTAAAACAAATTATCGTGTTATTTACAATAAGACAACTTTTCTGTAATACACAATACAAATTTAGCTCCCAATTAAGGGAAAAAAGTTCTCTACATTAATAAAAATATTCCTTGTAGCGTTATTTTCGAGAGCGTAAAATCGAAATAGTTTTCACATGTCCTTTTTACTCAGTAAATAATATAGCTTTATAATACATATAATATACATATAATCTGTATGTAGTTGCGATTATGCTTTTGTATTGTTTTTCTTTTATCTTGCGCTTGTTGCACACAAATATTATATATCTATTATCTGCTCCTACGCACTTCATATTACGTTCTCGAAGAAAGTTTTACAGAGAATATTAACTAAAAATTGGATATTAAATTGTATACTCTGAAAAATATTCAGATAATGTAAAATACATCTATCCATTATTTACTAAAAAAACAAAAAAAATTAAGATTGAATATTCTTCTTAAAATTTGATGCTTAAAAAACTTTTATTGAAATATTAAAAATTTTGAAAGTTACAATTAGAATTCATCGATGATCTTTGAGTAACATGCAACTTATCATAATAGTCTATCAAATTGTAAAAATAATTTTTCAATAAGTATTCATCAACATACATTTTTCATAGCTTACTATTGATTTTTACTATGAAATTGCAAATTTTAATGTAAATTTTCTTACTTTTATCCGATTTATATAAATTAATTTACTTCAATGATCTTTTTTTTGAGATACTAAGACCTGGTTATAAATTTATATACAATCAATTGTATCTTGGTTACAATTAAGGAATGTTTCGGCGAACTAAAGCGTTGTAAATCATTTTTTTAAATAATGTACTTTTATATATTTTTATTAACAAAACTGAGAAAATGAAATTTTGAAAAAAAACTACTGTTTATGATTTTCTTTTTATTTGTTGTAATAATGCCATTGGTGCATGTAGAAAAACTGGTTATATATAAATCACGACGAATGTGATTTTTCGTACAATGAAATTTATATTTCTATATATTATTAAGGACGTTTAAAATAACTTCCAGACGCGGTAACGTTATGGTAGTATTGTGTGCTATAATCTTAATTTAAATAAATTTCCTGGTTATTTCTTAAAAAATATTATGCTTTCATTTTAAAACACTTTTCAATCCTCTTTGACTTCAGTCCTTCAAAGATTTTTTTGTTGTGTTTTTATTATTTTCGGTAACTTGAACAAATATCAACATATTTGAAGATCAACACTTGTTGATTTAATCTGTTCAAATTAAAAACAATCAGTTTATTTTTAACACATTTTGTACATTTATGGATTTTAACATTGATAAAGTAAAAATAAATACAGTTTAATTCAAATTAGAAACTTTAGCACTAATTTTTATGTTAAATTATTTGTATATTATTTCATTAATAATCGTTACTTAACATCTAAAAAATTTTTTATTATGTTGAACTTTAATTTTTAAAATGTTTTCAAAGATATACGTATACATATTATTTCATTTTTTGCTTTTAATTTTTCATTAGATAAATACAAAAAAAAATATAAAAATTATAAAACAATGAATAAAAAAATAAAATAGGGTTTTCATTTCAAGAAAAAAATTTATTAATGTTAAAAACAAGAACATGTCAAAGGTAACTGATACAATCTTAATCATACAAAAAAAAAAAAAGAGAATGCAATTTTTAAATTTATCTCAATAACTTTGAGACATACAAATTATCAAGGAGAAAAAAGTAAATAATTACATCAACTGAACTACAATGCAGAGCCAAAATAAAAGTAAGATAAAAATGTTTTACGTATTTGTTATAATAGTCACAATAAATAGCGAGCATATTTTTCGATAAAAAATACATTGCCATGACATTTGATAGATACGAAAAGTAGCTTCTTTTTAAAGTTAAACATTTTTAAAGATCGTATATTTTGCTTGTACATACTACTTTCGAAAAATCGAAAGTGTATACGAATTTTTACATATTTACATGAAGCTCTGCAGATTTGTCAGCGTTGGATAAAAATCTCCTTATATCCTGTTAGAGTACGTATATTGATAGTCCAAGTATCCCTATATCTCTATGCACATGCAAAAAATTTTTCTTTATTATATACCTTTGTTTAATAAGGTCTGATTTTTCCCATAACGTACGCTTCTCTTTTACTTATCAGGATTATTGAAAATGCTTTCCTGATTTAAGAATTACTAAAGATGTTTTGTTCGCCTCTTAAACTATCATTTGTCCTTTTGTTGTATTTTAAATATTACACTATTATAGCGTATGTGTAAAAAAGATATTAATAGTAATGACCTAAACATAAACAAATTATTATCTATTCTGCAAACTAAGCATTAATATTCATCTAAATTCATTATATCTAAGAAGGAAGTAAAAGAAAGGATACAAAGATACTTATTTCACTCTTATACTATAAGCCCGCAATGCGTACTTATCCTCTCGAACTCATCATTTTACAATAAAAATCATATAAGAAGAGAAAAAAAATTGTCACAGAAAGAAATTCGCATAGATTCGCTATACAATAATAATGATCGCGTGCATAATTCGACAGTTTTTAAAATATTTTTTTATTTTTGTTTCAAAGGCGTTTTTATCGAATTAGCAAAATTCACATGACATTTTCCCTATTCTTCTGACCATTGGAGTATCACGATGGATGTGCATCTAAACGATATTCAGCTGGATTGTTCCATGGCCTTTATTACTTCGATGACTGAAAGTAATCCTTATCCAATTTAATGATTAGTCGCAGTCACCGAGGGAATCATTCATCATGTCTAAATTTGCCTGAAAAATAAATTTAAGTTGAGATTTGCTGATATTATATTTTGTTTTGAAGAGCATTAAAATAAATTCTTTACACAGTTAATATAGATCACGTGTACTGAATGATACAAACAAAAATTTAAAAGCAGCAATTAATTGTATAAAATTTTAGATTTAAGTTAGTCAAAAGCACAAAATTATTTTAATTATCATATATTTAAAGATCACATCTCATTTTCAATATAAGTTAAAGCCAAATTCACTTAAAAATTAATGATATTTAATAGATTTGAAATTTTTTTTTAATATTCTAAGTAATTTATATTGAAATTAGATCTTATTTTTAAAAAATGCTTACTTTATACTATTCAATATAATTTTGAAATAAATTTAGTTTGATAATTTAGGTTAAATTTTTTTTTGTAAAATAAAAATATTATAAAAAATATAGTTTTTATTAGTTTAAAAATATTGCAAATTTTGTGAGCACAGGTTATAAGAAAAAAAAGAACAATTTTTTTGTCCAGATGTCATGCGTTTTACATTTTAATAGACAAAAATATAATCGACTACAATAAGTAATTTTGCTGTATAATCTTACAATAATATTAATATTGTTTTTATTTGTCAGGTATACTTATCATTTGGTCATTGAAATTTACAACGTTCTATTGACTAATTCAATAAACGAATATATTCAATTAATCTACTTGCTTAATATTTTACAACAATATTCGTGTATAATATTTTTTATGAAAACAATCTTTTTCATACAAAATTTCTGACAATAAGTCTTTCACAGATAAAAAATATTAATTTTTTATCAATTTCATTACATTTGATTTTGCCATATAAATTTTAAGGAAACAAGTATAATGTGATATACCAATATTTTCAATATTTATGATAATCAAAAGTAAGTAACAAAGACAATCACTGCTATTATTACTTTCTTAAAAAAAAAGAAAAAAAATTTATATCTTTAACCATAAAATAAGAGTGTTTAGTTAGTCACATACATAAAATATCGATTCTGCACTGAATCTTCATTAAAGTATATTTTTATTTTTATTCCTGACATTTTCAATGAATTATAAAACAAGCATTAAATAATGATAAGCTTTAACTACTTATTAAGATTTTAACCAAAGTTGTTTATATAACAATCATTCGAAAGATGAATGTTTTGAATATTCGGCTAAAAGTTTTACCGTTTCAATCTCTTTAACGGACAAGATATGAAATCAAAATACCGCAATGAAATGCTGCTGTTTGTTCTTGCACAAATACAAGAAACGTGACAGACCGAAAGTTAAAAAAAATGATCTCGCTATTTGCTTGTACCTTGCCGTCTGCGATGTAATATCGCTGTGTTCAACAAGCTCGTCATATCTCGTCTCTCGACAAGACAACGAGAATCTACTTTTTGCTGGCAGCCTGGCCACCGGAGCCTTGCTGCGCTTGGCCACTGCTAGCTTGGCCGGCCGTCGTCGGCTGTTGGCCGGTCCAATACTGCGATGAATTGTAATACTGCGACGAACCACCACCACTACCTCCGCCCCAAGTGCCCCAGTTGCCATTGCCATAACTTTGGCCGCTCGCTGCTGCGCCACCGTAGGCTTGTGTCTGGCTGTAGCCTTTCCAGGCACCACCACTGCCGCCTCCCCAGGATTGCTGTCCTTGATTCCAACCTTGGTTGGCCCAGCTTCCTTGTGACTGACCTTGCCAGCTACTACCTTGATTGCCCCAAGCACCACCTTGTTGGTAGCTGAAACGAAAATTTATAACATATTTTTTTATACTTTTATATAGACTATTAATATAATTATTTTAATATTTTGAATCGTTAAAAAATGTAAAAGTTATTTAAACATTATATTTGTAAAGTGATTTAAATGACTTACCCCATAGCATTCCATCCCTGTCGAGGCCTATTACGATCATTACCCTGGCGCCTGTCATCTTGTCTACGATCGCCACCTCGGGGTCGCCAACCTCCTGGAGATCCATAGCCTCCCGGATTACCATGCCTCATTGGTGGACCACGCATACGATTGTCTCGCCAACCACCACCACCACCTCCTGATCCACCTCCTCCACCACCACCTCGCCACGTACCACTTCTTCTATCGTAAACTTAAATTGAAACAAATTTCAATTACATTATAAACAAAGATTAATATTTACAAAATTTTAATAAATGTAAAATAAAATTATAACTCACAGCCACCGCCGCCACCACCTTGTCTACGGTTATCTCGGTTATCTCGACTGTTGCGATCTTTTTGTCCATTATCATATCGTTGGCGTTTATTTTGTTGCTGTTGTTGATTTTGTCCATAGCCAGCAGTTTTACCTTCTTTATTGTAAGTCTCAATTAATTTTTTACCTTCTTCTTCGTTAAGTTCGGCCCACACGACTTCTTCAAATGATTCTCCCACAGTGGGTGCAGTAAGATTTGCTGTAATGGAAAATTAATTTTTTCATATAAATTTCTATATTGTAATAAGGTTTAATGAATAGTAATTATAGAACTTTTAAGACAAACCTTTAACTTCAAGAATAGAAGATTCTCTGATTTCTTCACCATCGGCTGCTTGCTCTTTACGTTTAGCAATGCGTTCTTTGAATTCTTCATCTGAAGGAACTAAAACTATAGCCTTTCGATGGAAACCATAAAAGTTTCTCATTTTACGTCTTTGTGCTGATCCGTAAACATTTGCTTGCTAAAAATCATAAAAATAGCCATTAGTATAAAAATCAAAATGCAGGTCAGAATCATATTTATTTTAACATTTACTTGATCTAAAATGTAGTTTCTCCTTCTCGATGGTGCCGATTCTAATAATTTTGAGAGAGCACGTGTGCATTTTTCAACAACGGTTTCCCAACGTCCTTTAAATTTATCCTTGAAAGGCAATCCATCAACCTAAAATCAATTTATATTTTCAAATAATTAAAAGTGATATTTAATAGTAAAAAAGAAAATAAAATTTATTGAAAAAATCTAAAAACTTACAGTCATTTTATCAATAAGATCATTTGTTCCTAAAACAGTGTAAAGTTTGTCGGGATTCTCGGCAACATGCTTTGTAGCCCACTCTGTTTTTCCAGAAAATGGAAGTCCACATAATAAAATAACTTCGCAGTCTTCCCTTTTTGCTGGTCTACGTGGACCAGCTATTCTGTCATTAAAATCAACTTTGCCAACAATTTCGTAACTAAAATCAAAATGAATATATTTTATTTATAATAATTGTAAAAGATAAATGTAAAAATCTTTATTTATCAAATCAAATAATTGTGCTTACCCTGCTAAAACCTCTTTGCTCCAAGGTTCTTCTTGACCAAGATTGACAGCAAATGTACAGTTCTTGCTCAATATGTGAGGGAATAACGCTTTGCCCTCGAGTTCTTCTTTTTTTATAGTGAATGCAGGACCCTGATCTTCACCATTGACCGTATAAGTAAGTATTATGTTATCGGCGTCAGTCTCAAAATCAGCGTAGCAACCAACAATATCATTTTTGGCGAATTTTTTGCCATAATCTTCAAAAACTTTATTTGTTGACTTTTTAGCTGTTCCATCATAACCATACGAAAGCTTATCTTCACCTGTAAATTTGAATTTATAAACAAATTAATAATAATTCAATCCCGCACAGATAGAATTTTTATTAATTTTAGCTTTTTTCTACATCAATAAATTATTCATACCTAATTGCAATGATGCACCAATCACTGACCAGCCGGCTCTTAAGGTGCTAGGAATTTTCTCTTCGTCTACAGGTAATGCACCGCTGATGTTGGTTGCTCCAGCTGCCGCTTGTGCAGCAATATTGTCAAACTCATTATTAATTCGCACTTCATAAAAGACTTTGCCTTTGTTAAAACCATAAGATACACGAGTACCGGCCCACATATAGTTAAAACCTTCACCCTGCATTGGCGAAGCTGATACAAAATCCATTACATTGATTACCAAATGTAAATCGGAGTCATCTATTATGAAAAAAGAAAATTACCATTAGAAAATAGTAAAAAAAATCAACTTTTATAAATATATAAAAGCAGCCAAATTAGATCACTTACACCACGATAAAAGAAGAGCATTTTCGTCATATTTTGGTTCATTTTCTGGTCTAGCAATGGGTGGCGCACGTGGAGCATCTTCAGGAATAGGACTTGGCGTTCTTTTTCTTTTTCTCTCATTTGACTTGTCATCATTATCCTAGTTTAAAAATTTAGTTAGATATTACATAATTTAAAAAAGAATAGCACCATATCTGGAACTACCGATGATAAAAAAGAATTAATATTAGCATTGTATTGTTCATACCTGGTCATCAGCATCACTTGTGGTTTTATCGTCATTATTTTGATCCACTTCCATTGACTCAGATTTTTCTTCTGATCCTTTGGATTTAATTTGAGATTTTTCTGTTTCCATAGGTTCATCATCACTTTTGATTTTTTTCTTTTGGCTTTCTTCATCTACAGAGCTTTGATCAATCTGCAAAGTCAATAATAAATAAATAAAGTTGTTTAAATCATTAAAACTTTAAGTTTAATAAAATTAATTTCGAAAATTTAACCTTTTGTGGATGAGATTGTTTTCCAGGACTTTTGTTTGTAGAATCAACTGAGTCCTGAACAGATGGACTTCCAATAGCAGGTTTAAGTGGACTCTTACTTTCTGTGGTTGATTTAGCAGGACTTTGAGCAAGTGTTTTGATTGGGCTCTGTCCTACAGTTTTTGATGGACTTACAGTTTTTACTGGACTCTGACTGTCTTTTTTGATGGGACTTTGAACAGTTGCTTTAGTAGGACTTTGAGTAGTTTCGTTAACAAGACTTTGAATATTTGTCTTAACAGGACTTTGAGTTGATTCGTTAACAAGACTTTGAATATTTGCCTTAACAGGACTTTGAGTAGATTCGTTTGCAAGACTTTGAATATTAGCCTTAACAGGACTTTGAATGTTTGCTTTTACAGGACTTTGAGTAGATTCTTTAACAGGACTTTGAATATTTGCCTTAATAGGACTCTGAATGTTTGCTTTAATAGGACTTTTCTGACGAAAGTCTTCTGCAGGCACTCGTGTGATTTCCTGTGATTTTTCAACTACATGTTTTTCTGCCTCTTTTACGATATCTAGATGTTCCTCTTTCTTTGGTGTCTAAAATAATATTTTTATAAAACATTTTAAAATATTCTCAATAAATAAAGATTAAAATAATATGTTGCAATATTTAAAAAATTCTGTACTATACCTCATTTTGAGTTTCATTTGCTTTTTTGATTGGAGAATCTTTTGTAGTTGGTGCAGACGGTACATCTTTTTTAGGAGTTAATTGACATACAGGAGCATCTGCCTTAGGTGCAGGTGCTGGTGGAACTGCAGGAACTGTGTCTTTTTTAGGTGAAGATATAGATACTGTTGCTGATATTGCATCTTTTTTAATTATGAGTGGAGCTACTTTAGGAGAAGTTGGTACAGCTTCTTTTTTAGGTGAAGCTTTGTCTTCTTCAACAATAGGCTCTAAGGTAGAGGCTGTTTCATTGCTCTCGGCAAACATTGTTTTGGCAGGAGACTGTCTACTAAGAGAAGATCTAGAACTGCTTCTTCGAGTTGGAGTCCTAACTGGAGTTGTAGGTTCTCTAGATGTATGTCTTGAGGATCTGCCAGGAGTTCTGGGTGGTAGTTTTGGAGGCTCTGAAGATTCATCTTCGCTGTCTGATCCTTTTTCAGATTTACCACTTGCTTCAGCAGCTAAAATAATGAAATTGATATTCAATTAAATACTTGTTAATTTACAATAAATTATAAAATGCATAAAGTGTCATATTGTTTAATAAGTCAATTATTTTAGTAATTTTCTGAGTGACAACAATAAACAAATGAATATTTGTAGGTATAACAAAAACAGAATGACAATAACTGTTAATTATCATTAAAATATCAAAATAAATGAAAAGCAATAAAAATTAAAAAAACAAACAAACAAATTGAATTATTCATCTGAAAAAAATCATTCATAGATAATCCAGTGTTGCAAAACAAGCCACACTCAAGAGTAAAAACATAAGCAAATTTATCAAGTCTTGCATATTGTATCTACAATAAATATCCAACAACCCCTGGTGTTATGTATATTATGTGCAAGCCACAACGTCAATCTAACCTCAAAAAATCAAAGAGAACCTCTCGACATTAGAGTGAGAGAGACAGAGCAAGGTAAGTTCGAATTCGAACCCAAAAAAAAAAGAAGGGGAGGGGGATGTAAGTTAAGAAGCCGGCCGAGGGCGGTCGAGATTATGTGGTTATATAGATATAGTCCTTAAAAGGGGATTTCAAGTAGGCCAGATAATTAAGCCTACGACACCGGCGTGGTTACAGGAGTCACACCATTACACTCACTGCCACCTACTCTCTCACATATACATATACACACACTCTCATGCAGATGCTACACTTGACTTTCTCTTTTCCTCACATTCGTTTACTCAACGTTAGGACGTCGAAAAGCGAGGGAAAAGCATACATTAAAAAAAGAAACCGCTCTTCTCAAACATAGTTTTATCTACCTTCACACATCTTTATCATAATACACACATAACACACATATCTAATTGATAAGGTTATAATATACTCACGGGTTGCAGTAGAAGCAGCAGCAGCAGGAGGAGCATTACCGGAAGCTAACTCCTCTTCTTCAATAGCCTGTCTCAATCTTTCAACGAGTACAGGTTTATTACCCTTTGTATCTAAACCTCGCTTACTAAGCTCGGCTCTTAATTCAACAACTTTTAATTTCGCCGGATCCATTGCTCTTAAAACGCCGTTTTTTTACTATTATTCTATTTTATTTTTTATACAACAGCACGTATATACTGTGTGTTGTTGCCGCGTGCGCGCGCGCTCGCTCTCTCCTTTTAGCCAGCAGCAGCAGCCAACCCAACACTACTGGCTCTCTTCGTCTCTCCTTTCCGTAATCTTTCTCTCTTACGGCAATATCTCTATCTCTCTCTTTCTTCCACTACTTTATAAACTGGTATTAATTACATGCAAGATCCTGGTGTATATTCTTAAACAATCCGTATGATATCACCGCATGCACACACATACACCGGATTCGTAATCCTGATGATGGTTGGAGACGTTGAGACACCCTCGTCCTCCTCTTCGGTCGTCGTCTCCGTCGGTCTTTCAGCGCGCGCGCGCACACACACTCACTCACCACGTAACGTATATCTATATATATATATATATATATATATAAGTATTATATCTTTTCTCTCTTTTTCTCTCCCACACTCACTGTACAATCTATATATCTATATACAATATAAGGCTGTACTCCTTTTTACAAACACGCGCGCATCAGCACAGTACTACCCGCCCGCCATCCAGTTTAACACCGTACTAAAACTGTAGGTTATATACACCCATATATACTTTTGTCTTACTTCCTCGCTCAACTACCAACGGTCGCGTCGCCCATGTTGCGCAGCTTTTTCCCCTCTTATCCTCTCCGCCGCCCTAGTAATCTATCTCTCTCTCTCTCTCTCTCTCTCTCTCTCTCTTTTGACTGTTCGTGCCTGATGTTGTTCGCCGGCCGGAGCTGTTGTTGTTTTGAGTAGAGCTTGTTGACTTCAAGGTCCAGCTTTTTAATAATAATAAGTAAGATTTTTCAATGAGCTCTTGTAACCGCTAACTCCTGGTGCTGAGTTTAATATTCGTATAGACGTATTTTTGAACGCGAGATATTACAGGATTTCATCACAACCGTTCGGGATATAGCAAATATGGCGGCTACCGTATATATATATAGACGCACCCGCGGCGGCTCTATATCGAAAAGACGTGTAGCGCTAGCGAGTACAGCGCCATCAACTTTAACTCCCCCTTGCCTTACCCCTCTTTTTGCCTATATTTCGCTACTGTACTTTGCGCGGCGTATGTAACGTAACCGTCGGCGCGGGTGGTTCTTTGAAAACTACCGTGTATAATAGGTACTATATAGAAACTATACAGGTGTTGTACTATGTATGTATAATGAGAAAAATAATAAATTGTTATGAAGTTTATAGGGTGTCAATAAATTTAAATAGTTATTTAAATAGAAGTTAATTTGAAAGGTTAAATTTTTTAAATTCCGTTTTCAAGTAATAAATCTTGTGTGGGACAATAAGGCTGTAAAATTGAAATGGATGGCAATATTATGAAGATGTTGAGGTAATACAATAAATTTAATATATATAGCTAAATGAGGGTTTATTTTATGTGTGCTTGATTTTTCTTTTTTTTATACTTATAACCGATTTAAAACTTTGATTTTTTTTCGACAGTTGCAAGCACTGAAGAGCTTTTATCGAAAAACTTTATAATCATGACTGATAATAATAATAACAACAAAAATATATACTTAAAATTTACTATTTTATTATATTTTAAGTGTAACGTATCACTACATAATAAAATTGTAAAAAAAAAAGAAACGTATTCAGTCTGAATAGTAAACTATTTGAATAATCTGTTAAAGACGATGTACAATAATAGCTGTTTTTTTTTGTATTCTTTATCTACAACAATTTCACCACTCTCTAAAAAAAAATTTAAATATTTTTGTTAACTTTTTAGTACACTCTATGTACTTTTAAAAATCTTATTAAAATTATTATTTTATGATAACGTACCTCATTACTTCTTCTAATGTTTCACAACACTGCTTGAAGCAAGCTCTTCTTTCTTTAGAGTAATTGGCTTTATATTCTGCATTAATAGAAAATATAGTTATTAGTAATAGATTTTTTATAAAAAAATTATATGTAATATATATGTTTTTATAACTTACTTTTCTGACAATCTAATCTACAACGACGGAACCAAAGAGGTACAGGTTCACCATCTGGCATTGCTGTAATATAATAAATTAATTAATTAAATAATTTTATTTAATTACATAATTTTTCTAATATGTAATTTTTTTCTAAAAAAATACGTACTCAGGTATTCATAATGAGAAAGTAATAGTTGTTCAGCACTCAGCTCCTGTGATTCTGAGATTATTGGAACTCCAAAAGCTTGAAATAAAAATTATTGATTTTACTATAAAATTTTTACTTAGTATAAATAAAACAAAAATTAATATATATTTTTAACTATTAATAAAAAAAATCGTTCACCTTGAATGAAAAATATTGAAAAAATCACAAGAAATGATAAATACGTGATATTAGCCATGTTTCAATCAATATCTAAATTTTCAATATTGCAAAATTTCGTAGCAGCTCGAGCTTTTATAAATGAATGATCTCGAAAATTCATATATCAATTAAGAAAGCAACCAATTTTAATATATTTGAATAAACTCATTAAGCATCAATTTTTTTGTTTACTTAAATAAGAGCCATGAGGCACAAATTTATTGGTCGATATATTGATAACGGGATTTTTTTTTCTAAAGAATTAAACTTGGATGTTTGTTCCTGTACGTCTGTTCAAAATAGTTTATTGTTCTGGTAATTTATATTTTTTTGCAAATTTTCAGATATTACCAATTGCGTATTTTAAATTTTGATATTTCATAATTTTGCACAAAAAAAAATAAATTTGAACGTCATAGGTTTTACCAGCACAACTAAATATCGTTAAGTAAATAACTAATGACGACATTAAAATTAACCAATATGTAATTAATCACATATCAATCAAATAAATAAAATAAAAAAATTTTTTTATCACACTAACATATTCATAACACGCAAGTATCACAATCAATCGTCAACTGACGATCATCAGCTGAAATCTAAAGTCCTTTGAAAGAAAATGGAAGGTTACTTGTGGTTATACGCACAAACTTTGACGCTTTTTAAACTGATGACGATTGTACGCGTAATGAGGCACGTATGGTGACCTACTGCGACGTGTTGTACGTCACGATTTTTATATTTGGATATTTTAATGCAAAATTATGTCGTGTTTGATTTATTGGAATTTTTTTGTCAACATTGAAGATAATGATAGAATGTTGAAATACAATGTAATGTATGATTATGGGATTGATTAATTGATTTAAAAAATAATTTTGATTTAAACTATATTTTTATGAATTATTTATTTTTAAATTAATATTATAAATTAATAGTATAACATCTATGTTAAACAAATTAATGGTAAAGTATATCACAGATAATATAATTTTTTTTAAATAATTTATATTAATTTATCAATAGGTTTTTCTTATACATTTTAATAATGTTTAAATGCCAAAATTTGAAATTTAAAACATTTTTGCATACAATTTGTTGATCGCAATATTACGTAAAGGACAAAAATTAATAATTATTAATGAACTTTACAAATTTATCTTCTGTATCTCTTTAATTATACTAATTCGATTTTTATTATCATTGTTTATCTGTTTTTTATCTTTTGATTTTTATTTTTTAATCAACTTTTTTTTCAAAACCTCAAATACACATGTAATAATACTAAAAATACAAATATACTAACAAACATATTAATATCATTATTGTGACCACTATTAGTTAATTGATTTTTATTTAACGGATAACTTCCGCAAGTAGGAAAACCCTTTGGTACCGGAGGCATATCTTCATGTTCTCCAACTTTAAATACCATTGCTAAACCTTGCTCCGAATGTTGCTCTATATGACAATGAAAAATCCAGTATCCTAAAATTATAAAAATATTTTTAAAATTTCCAAAAAAAATGTAAAAAAAAAATCCTTAAATCATACTTACCTGAATTATCAGTATAAAATCTTATAACAACATATCCATTTTTCGGTATTCTCATGGTATCTTTTAACGGTGCGGTTTTTAAATTCCTTTTAATTTTACCTTCTCGATCAAGTTGCTTTACTCGATCAACCGTAACTGTACCATTTAATTCTTTTAAAGCGACAACTCGGAAAAAGTAGCCATGTAAATGAAATGGATGGACAGACATTTTACCGTTTATACCTAAAAATTTTTAAAAAATAATTAAAAATTATTTAATATTGCACAGTAGGTAATAATCAAATAAATATAAATCAATTACTTTCGTCAACGAGAATTAATTCAACTACACTATTAAATTTAAGTTGATTAACATTAGAACATATGCAATGTTCTTGCGTACAATTTTTATCAACCATTGTAGTACTATTACAAAACATACTCGAGTCTACTTCGTCTCTTTGGGATAAAAGAGGTACTGGTGGATATTTAAAAGTCAGATGATCTAATTGTGGAGTTTCGTGACTGTAGTAACTTGAAACTAAAAAAATAATTATATTTTTTTCTTTAAATTTTGTTGAAGATTATATTATTAAGTTTTTTTTTTTAATTACCTTGATTATAACCGTACAATCCTTTACGTTGATATTCATAATTATCTATATTTTGTGTGTCAATTCCAAAAAAAAGTTTATGATCAGGTTCTTTTTTGAAGACTATATCATCAAGTATTAATGTTTTTAATTCATTTATATTGACTGCACGTGTTTCATTTTTTATATAATACGAATTCAATATCTATATTATAATTATATTTATTATTAATTATAAATATTAAAAGATAATATATATTTTTTTTCTAATACAAACTTTTGTAAAATTTTCGTTAGGATAATTCCAACTTAATGATGATTCTGGATCTCTTAAATCAGCATTCTTATAACGAAGAATTGCACCTTGATAAACTTTTTTTGTTGGATCGGTATTATTACATAATCTACCGTAACCCCTAAATCTAATCCAATAATTACCGATCGATTGATTAGCATTTAAAACAAAATCGTATCTTTCACCAGGCCATGAAAAAAGTGTATCGACTGTAAAATAAAAATAATTTTTTGCCTAATTCTTAAAATTAATATATAAAAAATATAATTTATTTTACCTTCAATTGGCTCAATATCATTTGCATCAACATTAATTACTTGTATTGTATGATTATCAATCGTTACTTGTATGGGACAATCATTAGCACCAGCATTAATGAGTCTAAATCTATATCTGTAACCCTACCAATCAACAAATACATATAATCACTTATACAAAAAAAAAAAAATTATAAAATATTTAAAAAAAATTGTACCTGTTCAATATCAAAAACAGCACTAGGAGTATAAATTGGTAACTCGTTATTCATAGCAAAATTTTTATGACGACCCATTCCATTTATCAGTACTGTCCGAAAAGGTTTAACTTTAGCGTGTACAGCATTAACATAAAAATCATCTTCGGTTTGTTCTTTCCAATCGATTATCGCCATACTGTGATGATCAAAATCATAGAGATGTCGTAATGTATCACTTTTAGGTGGAGAACGTACGATTAATTTACCAAACAATCCGTTGGTACGTTGACCACCTTTAATTTAATTAAGTGTTTTAATTATTAATTGTTGATTAATTTTTTAATAAATAAAATTAATAATTTACCAATATGTGAATGCCAAAGATAGGAACCACTTTTATCTGCATTAAAAGTATACAAAAATTTTTGACCTGGAGGAATTGGACATTGAGTTACGTATGGTACACCATCCATATATGGATTATCTTTTTGTCTTATTCCATGCCAATGTATTGAAGTTGATTCGCTTCTTAAAGCATTTCGAATTTCGACTTTTACAGTATCACCTTCGCAAACCTTGTATTGAAAAATTATTTTCAAAATTTAGTCATTTTTTCTAATTTTTTGGAAAAATAATATAAAAATATAACAACCTCGATACTCGGTCCTGGTAGCAAACGATTAACAACATATACAGTTTTAACATTTCCATCTGCAGGTATACAATGTAATCGAGAACAATCGCTAATATTACGAGGACAATCGTAACAAGCTTTACTCATAGTTGCGTAGCTTTCAACAACAAAAACGTAATCGCAGATCATCGATTTTTTATCATCTTGACAATTTCGATTACATGGATGTTTTGTCCAGTCGTAGGTATCAGCACTTGTACCATTGAATTCTTCGATTTCTGGATTTATACCGGCATTTATTGTTGCTGTAAGATTTTTATAAAATTTGATTTTATTTAAAAGTTAGAAAATTTTATTGTACTTTTAGAAACGATTTAAATGATTTTTCTTAATTATTTTTTAAATTTTTAAGGAATCAATATGATTATAATACAATAAACTTACTTATTGATTTGAAAAATATGGTAGCACTAAATAATAAAAAAATTTTATAAAACATTTTAAATTAGATTCAAATTTCAAATTAGTCTTTATTGCAACTAACACCAAAAAAATACATCAAAATATTAGCAGACTTAGGTAAATTTTATCCACCTTTTTTTATTTATATGATGTTCAGAATATTGTTCAATCGAGTTGGTATAGATAAATATTAAGGAAGTGGATTACAAAATATTACATTATTACGATGTTAAATTGATTATATTGTAGTGTCGTACCTTATTGTCAGTAGTCGCTTTTATACTGGGATTCACAATAAAAAAAAGGAAACAGGATTATTACTTTGATATTATTCTGATATGAAAGTGATCATAAAGATAGGCTGATTTAATGTTCAGACTATTATAGGTAATTTTTTTCATTTTCAAGTATTTTAAGAATTACACGAATAATAGAAGTGATATAATAGAATTTTATATTTTTCTAAAATTGATTAGATGCACAAGTTTTTTAATTAATTGTTTTATTTTTGCTTGTAAATATAAATAGAAAATAGAAATTATGAAAATTTTAATGAAAAAATGTGATTAATAAATATTTTCAAATTTCTTATCATGAAATTTTATGATTAAATCTCTATCTAAACAAGTTGTAGATTGATAAAATTGAATTACGGTAAACAATGAAACATTTTAATCAACATGATATACAATTCTAATTAATAACTAATTACTGACACGTGTAAGTGTTACAAATTTTAAAAATAAATACTTAGAATTATATAATCTTATCACAGCAAACTCATTTTTTTTTTAAATATATTGTACAATTGTTTAATAAATTTTTAAAAACACAATTATGCTTAACAGTCAATTTTTTTATTAAATCAAATACAAATAAGATTAGTTTCTTGAAAAAGTAATTTAAACTTACATACTTATAATAATAATACTTATATTTTAACCCAAATATATATAATAGTAATTTTAATCGTATTTACATTTTGCATATACAAAATTGTCATTAGGAATACATAATTATAAACTCTTAAAAAAAAATATGTTAATTATTATCATCTGAAAAATTGCCATTTTTTTTCCTATACAAATCTCTAAGTCTTTTCAAATTGGCTCTATACCTTGCTTGTCTTATTCTATTGACTTCACGTATTTCTGCTGGAGTTCGTTTTCCACTTTTAGGAACAACTGACCTTACGGATAATAATATATTTTTCCGTGACGATTTTTTTTCTGAAGAGATACATTTTACCGGTTCTGGTGAACTACAAGTCGTGTTATTTTGTTGTGTGACAATGTTAATATCCTTGCTTTTATCTGAATCATTATTTTTTGTAACGTTACTATTATTTGTCTGAAATAATAATAATTATAATTTATTAATATAAATTTTTTTAAGTATTATATTATACTTATATTTGAAAAAAAAAGATAAATACCTTTTTGTAAAATCGCGGTTCATTCCTTGCATTTATTTTAATATCCCATATATTAGGATTTGATAATTCATCATCTTTATTAAGTACTTCCCTTAACTCATCCAAGTCATCATTAACAATCTTCTTTGAACTCCCAGGCAATGACTTCGTCGTTTCAACCAAAGTCTTAGCAGAAGTACTAGTACTAGCAGTTGCAGTCACATTCAAACTTCGCGGCGTAACGATATTCACGACGCGGTGATAATCCCCCTGATGATGCGTCGGTAAAGTAGATTGCGTCGGTGACGCTACTGATAGATTCTCGATCGGTGTCGTTATCATCGTCGTGCAATTTTCTTCATTGTAATCATCCACGTGCTCATCCTCTTCTTCTATTTTGATACCAGATTGAAGATCGAAATGATACGGCGACATGCTTGTGCTACGATTTTTTTGTGACACTATAGGTGATGTGGATCGGTTTATCGTAGCTACTTCACTGCGTGACGTTTTTTTGCTTTGCGTAACTGCAGTAGGTGTGACGGAACTGGTTGTGTGGTTAACTTTTTTGGTATCGATGGTATCGAGATGACTTTTTATTATTTTTATACGATTTGTCACTGAACTTAAACTACGAGCTAAATCCGATGACACTGTGATTAAGGTTCTTAATTCCTCTTCTAGTATTTCTCGATCTGATGGATCCATGTTGCGTGACGGTTTTAATTCTTGTACTACGCGATCTGCGATATGTCAAGCGTGGTCGTCTCTACTCTACTAACAGTACGTTTGGCGTTGGCGCTTGTTACTGCTACAGTAACGCGCGTGCGTGGTGACTGGCGTTAGGCGTTACAGTGTAGCGTATTACTGTTCGATGGTATATATGGCATTTTAAAATTTTCTTTTTTTTTTAATTTTGAATTGCAAAGTATAAAACGTAAAAATTTTATTTTTTATTTTTATGTTATGTTTAATTAAGCTATGTATAAACAGGAAACGACATTACAATTTTTTTTTTCTTTCAATAAATAAGTTTTATTTTCATTTTCTTTTTTTCAGTAGTTATTCATTAATGCTATTTTTAATGTAAGCAATAACAAAATTCACCTGTACAGCCGATGATAAAATATTTTTAAACCTTGCAATTAATTTGAAACATTTATAAAAAAATTAATTAAACAAATTTCAAAAATAATTTTATGTTATTTTGTTCCAAAAATACAGTAATTTTGAAAAGAATAAATAAATAAAAAGCAGCAGTTACTATTTATGAAAATTTTGAAACATTAGTGTATTTGATGATGAAAAGTGAAAAATGTATATTAAAGTAAACTTTCCTTTTTTGGAAAAGCAAGGGAGGGGCGCTACGGATTATATAGAGATCGACTTTAAAAGCTCCATTGCTTATTCTCTTTTGAGTCTTATATCAAGCAGGAAAAGCAAGCATTTACTCGTTATTACAACTAACTTACGTATATTGTCTGTATTAAATTTATCCAGACGTATTAATGTTTGATTGAATAAAGATAAGAAAGTTTTTATACCGAATATATAATTATCGGGATTTAAGGAAATATACAAAAGTTTTAATAAGTGTGTGGCAATTCGTAAACGAGAGCAGTCTAAAATGATTTGCAAAACTGTGGTGTTCGGTATTTTACTGAGCGGTAAGTTAAAAAAAAAAATAATTTTTTGAATTTAAGATTTAGGATTAAGTCATAAATTTTTTAAATAGTGTAACTATGCTGTGATATATAAAGTTTATAAATTAGTTAAAATAATATATTAATATTAATATTTGAAAAATTTATTTCAGTTTGTATCAATTTTATTTTGGCTCAGGTAAGCACAATATATTAATAATTTTTTGATAAAAAAACAACTATTGAATATCCGTATAAGAATTAGTCTTATAATTCAATTAATCAATATTTATAGGAAGAAATTGTGTTTCCTGGACCAACAATAAATTACTCAAAAAATAAAACGGTTGATGGATTATCTACATCAACAGAAGTAAATGAAGCTTCATCTTCGGATCCATCTGTAGAAACAACTACCAGTCAGTCTGGTAATGATCTTCAATTAGCTATTCGAAACTGCGTATCTGCTTGTCCAGTAAGTGTAAATTTTTTAAAAACGTGTACAAATTTAATTATTTGAATCTGAAGTGTAAATATAGAATTATTAAAATAAAAAAAAATATGATCGAATTATTGCGTTTCAGAAAACATCTGAATACAATCCAGTTTGTGGATCAGATAATGCCATTTATACTAACCCTTCGTATTTAAATTGTCAAAAAGAATGCAGTCGAACTCCTGGTAAGTATAAAATTTTTTTTTTTTTCATTTTATTATTGTTATGAGTGACAAAATTTTATATCTATGTATTTTACTATGTTTCAGCTTTAAAAATTAATAATTATGGTCTTTGCCCTAATACAGCACCAGTGCCAGAACCAAAAATAAATATATTTGATAAGTAAATTTGAAAAAAATTATAAATTTTATTATTACAATATTAAAATTGATCAATTAATATTTCAAAATAATTTTTAAAAATTAATTGTAGTTAAATTTTAATATTTAATTTTACTGCAAGAAATTAAAAAATAATTGAACTTGAGATTCCAAAGTTACAATTTTAAGTATTAATCTTCAACTAGTTTCTCAATTTTTTTTTAATATTTTTGTTGATCTACAAGTACTTACCATCGTAGTTTTCTGTAGTGTAGCCACGTCGTCAAAAAAAAAGACAAAAATTGATAATCATCAAAAAACAAGACTCAAAATTTTATTAAACGTAAATGACGAATGAAATAAATTAATGTAAAGAATAATACGATGTTCATTGAATTGCAAAAAAAAAATTATTTACAAATTAAAAATAAGGAAAAATATAAAGAAATATTTTTTCATCTCAAACGTAAAATTGTTCAAAAGTATTTATCAAATCAAAATAAAGTAATTTTGTGAAAAATTAAAAAATTCCATTTTACTGAAATTTCAAAAATCCCATAATTATAACATTATTATTTTTTTTCAAAGATAAACGAATATTTTTAAAAAGACATTTATTTCCAGAAAACGATTCAAAAGTCTATATTACATTATAGCTTATTTTTACAATAATACTAATAAAAAAAAAAAAAAAAAAAAATAAGAAAAAAAATGAAATGAAAAAGAAAAACGTATTCTCGTTTTAATGCTTAAACAGCAATTACAATGCTTATCAAAATGCGAAGTTGAATGGAAACGACGTGTGTAAAGAGTGCAATTAGTTAAGATTGGAGTTTTTATCAATTTGGTATTTTTTTTTTTTTTAATATTTAATAATGCATTTCTATTCGATGAATTATTTTTAGTTTTTTTTCTTTCTCGCTGCTCACTGCCATATAATTTATTAATATTCAAAATGTCATTTTGGAAAAGCAAAGATATAAAGAAGAAATAAGCAAGTTAATAAATTCTGTACTGCTTTCTCGAAACGATAAAAAAGAATTTAAAAATAAAAATAGCCGAAGACTCTCGTAGGTTTTTCGCTAATCGTTGTTTTTACCCTCTTGGCTAAATCAAAATTATTACATACGAAAAATTAAAGCATTCCAGGCATATTTGACCAGCGCGAGAGATCCGAGTTTAGTATACACACGCCCTTCATTTATATAATATATTTTTTTTTTGTCATTTAAAGTTTTGGAAAGGAGAGTCAACATACGCAGTGTTTTTTTTTTTCATTAATTATTAATTTTTTTATACGGACATCACACATTCATAGTGGAATTTTTTTTTTTAGCATAATCCGGAACTAGAGTTTCAATACTCTTATTTTTTTTTTTATTTTATTCATTAATTATTATTATTTATTTTTTTTTTTATGTATAAACAATGTACATTAAGTAACATTTGCCATTTAGCAAACCGATCGGCCTCTCTTCATTTCGATTCTTTATTTTTTTTTATTTATTTATTTTTAATTCGATCGTTTTTTTTTTTTCATATATCAAGTATACAATAAAGCTATACACATCTTGTATTCGGCATTTGAAAATTTATTTTCTGTCATTCCGAGGAATTTGTGAAATCGTTACACTGACAAAAATATTTTAATTAATTATTAATCGATATTTAATGACGAGTTATCCGTTTTTGAAATTGAGTTCATTTGTAATATATCCTCAGTTTCCATTTCAAAATCGAACATTTCAAAAATTTCTTTCACCGATCAAATAACGTCAAAATTAAAACAAAAATAAACAAAAACAATTTTTTTTTAAAATATTCATCGTCATAATAAAAAACATTTTTATCAGTGCCGATATCTTTATATCGAAAAAAAAATCACGATTGCTATCACACAATAAATCCCTCGTTTCGATCATAAATAATTTTTACGATCTTTATTTAAAACTTTCGTTCTTTTACAACTAGAAAATTGAAATACTCGATTTTTTATTTTTTTTTTTCTTCTTTATTTAAACTCCCTTATACAAACGCTTATTATTTTATATATATAGAAATATGAACAGCGTTAATGTATCCCATTTTTTTTTATAATATCGAGGCAAGGATGTCGGATCAACGTTTGTCGGTTAATAAATACATTATACAGACTCGGGAGATTTTTTTTTTTTAAAAGCGAAAGGCTGAGAAAAAAATAGTCGAAATAGAAGGAGGATAAAAACATTTAACCACTTTTATTTATTAATTACGTCCTTAAATATTAAGAGGGAAAGAGGAGGATTTATTGGGAAGGAAAAATCATAATCATCTCGAAATAGCCACGTCGTTATATACTTTGTCGTCAATAAAACCCTTTATAATACACACGCGACAATATAACAATACAGCGACCGTTTACAATAGGAACTTTTTTTCACGTTTATTTACTTTTTTTTTATTAATTTTTTGTTAATTTTTTTTTTCATTCGCGTAGTTTTTTTTTCTTTGCTTAATATATGATCGGTATGTTTGTCGTGATTAAATCGACAAGCATATCAATATGTACCTCGCGCATCGAACAATAATTGTATCCGCCACCCTTTCCTCCACGAATATCGCCGATCCCGGTGGCAAAATCTTTTTTTTTTTTAATTAATTCGAGATATATCCACCTCTTTCCCTCCCATATTTTTTTAAAATTATTTTCTTTTTTAATTCGATATTTACAATAGTGTTATACGATCCAAGAAGGGTTGGTATATATAAAAGCAGCAATACATCGGTTTATTTTTTGGTGTTATTTTTAGTTTTTTTTTTTTTTTCCAAAAATTAAACTTATCCACCAGGATCACGAGACTTTTTTATCTTTAAGGATTTTTTTTTTTACAATCCTCGTCGGTCATTAAAACACGAGAAGAAAAAAAAAGACACTTTCTCCGACGATCAAAGAGCTGCTTTTTATTTTTAATCCGACACTTATAATCGTAATTTTAATTTTATTTAATTTTTAATCTTTATTACTATACATATTTAAAAGGTGGTTAAATCGTCAAAAAGGGAATAATAGAGAGAAAGATAAAGATATACAGAAACAAGTGCAGCGTGCTCATGTACGTTTAATGTTATGTGTGATTTTTCCTTTATTTCTTTTTTTCTTTCTTCGAAGCAATTAAAAAATATGTTTATATACGAGTCTTTTCATGGACTCAAAAGCTCTCTTGTTACGCTTATATAATTCACGAATTTATCATTGAAATTCAGAGGGGCTCTTTTATTTTTCTCGATATATGACAGTTAGATATACATAGCAGTGTTTTTTTTTTTTTTCAATTTATTTCGCGTCTAACACGTTTTTATGTATACACACCGGATATATAAATGCGTTGAGCGTTAGCCTGTATATTATACCTAGTCTTAGCTCTTCGTTATAACGCTGGACTATAAAATCAACAGGTCGATGTCAACGTGATCTCTCTGCCCCCCTTCCTCCCTTTCTCGATCTTATTAATTAAGTTTTTTTTTTTGTTAATTTACAATGGATGTAACCGACTATCCATTCCTCTTTTCATAACGTGATTTCGCTCACTGGTTTACGTTTTTTTTTCTCTTTGCTTTTCCCTTCTTTTATGTATTTTTTTTTTTAAACTACAAATGAGTACTTTTACATCGATGACATTTATATTGAATAATGCCTGCAACGGATTCTCGGAATGGACTTTGAAAAACGTCTAAGAATCATTTGGCTTACTTTTTTTTTCTTCTTAATTAATTATTATATTACTTTTTTTTATTTTTAATGTTTATTTTTTTTATTTTATTAGTTTTTTTTTTTATATTATTCAAACAGTTTTTTTTTTGTTGAGGCCGATGGAGCAGAAAGAAACATGTATTTGATGAATATTTTTCATGTATACATATATGTACGTATGATATATATACATATACATGTATATTTTTTATGTATAAAGACATCAGTTTATTATGTATATCAACGATATTCTTCAATCTATACCCTGTGCAATCAATTTTTTTTTTTCTCCTTAATACCTTGATACATCCAATATAGCTGATTAAATCGGGTGTTTTGCTTTCTCAGATCATATTATTATAGTGTCTTTCGTATTACAGCTAGCCTTCGTTTATCATTAATCAATAATCATAATCATTTATATATACTTTTATATTTATATCTTTATAATATATCTATATATATTTATATATATTTATATTTATATTTTATGTATAATCACGCCGATGCATTCATTTTACAGCATTTTGCGTTTATAGTATTTATTATTTAATTTTTTTTTCTCTCTTAGCGAATGAGGAGTGTTGATTATGCCATGCATCAAATCATCATTGGGCTCGCTGACAAGACGTGCACACACATACACACACACACACACGCATTTTGTTTCCATTTCTTTTCGTTACTTCATTATCATTTTTATTTTTTTATTTTTCTTGCGACGCGCGCAACGCAACGTAACATAATAAGGATATATATAAAACATAACGTGTCTTTTATAATAATATTTAACGCGAGTATAATTAATATTTATATACGGTGATAACACAATAGCTCTTGGTATATCACACATTGCCGCCACATGAAAATCCGTATACACACTCACACACACACACACACACACACACACACACACCTGACTGCTCATGGTACACACACCGATCTCACACACAACTGCGTAACGATAAATAAAAGTGACTTTGATTGATGTAAAGTGTGCTCTGAGCACGAGGTCGATTTTACAATCTCTCCGCTGACTCGAAAAATGCCCCTGTTTAATTCTTTATAAACGCTAACCGGTGTGGCTCAAGTAATAATAATAATTAATAATTAATAATAATAATTAGTAATAATAATAATTGTTAATCGAGTGGCCTGTTTTTTTTTTAAAAAAATCAAGCACAATTAGATTTTTCTTTTTATTTGCAGCAACAGCAGCTGGCCTGCATTTATATAAGCAATGAACACACACAGCTTGATCGTTTCGATTGCGATACATATATATTTATTTATTTTTTTATTTTATATATATTTTATATTTTTTTTATGTAGTTTAAACGAATTGATTTAATAATCATTTGAAAAATTTGCAAATACTCAGTAACAATTGTAAAAACAATATTCTGTAACTAATAATAAAGCTTAGATTAAACATGCAACTGCTTATTATTTGCTGCTATAAGTATTGCGTACTTTAATTACAAAAATGTACAAAGAACAAAAAAAAAAGGATTAAGTTCAGCAGGATATTTATAATCTTAGCTTGATCGACTGATTTATTTTACCAACTTTATACAATATAGGTTGAGCAAAACAATATCCTTTCGTTTTAAGTACTTTAAAAAAAATGAAATCTATATTCAATCGTTCGCGCTAAAAAGCTAGTACATCTCCAACAATAAAACAGAGATTTCTAAAAATAAAGACAAAAAAAAAAGAAATAATAATAAGAAAAACAATTGATTTTTCGTTAAACCTCGGGGCTACTCATATGCGTCGATGAAATCAATTACGCAGCACCCTATTGACAAAAATAATGACATAGTTACGTATAACTTATTTTCTGCAAAAAAAAAACTAATCATTAAAATAACGCACATTTCTCTATTGTTAATCAAGTTTGTCAAACTTATGATAATATACACTCGATCGAGTAACGTCAAAAATATCGTGAGAGTAGCAATGAGGTATACCGTTTTTCGCTTGATTAGCACCAAACTGGAGTACGATTTTGAAAGGCACAAAAAAAGAAATAATAAAAATAAAAATAAGAAAAATTACACTCGCGATGTGCTTTTAATTCTTTTTTAAAGAACTTTTCCCAATCGTCGGTAGGAATGCAAAGCGACAATCAATGATAATAACAAGTGCAATCGCGTCCGCTACGGTTTGCGGATATATATCGTAGCGCTTATGGGATATCTGATTGATATAATAAACGCAAATTTGACAAAAAAACAATCGGCAACAGAACAAATAATAGCAAAAAAAAAATTATATATATATCTTGGACGAGTATACATAACGACAGGAGGTTTTAGTACAGTAAAACATCATTTTTATCCTCACTCGTAAGTCACTTGTCTCTCGTCCTCTATATATATACTTCGTAATTCACTCGGCTTCATTCATTTGCTTCATTTCTCACACATTCGTCTTTACATGCAGCTTATAAATTTATACACTCACATTCTTACGTCCTATATGAAGAGAAGAACAAAAAAATAATAACATACGACTCGTCAAACGCGCTCTCCTATATTCTCCTTCGCCCTTAGTTAATTCGAGGTATTGCACGTGTAACTGCGATATCGTCGCGGTATTACATAGAGATTCGAGAGGCTGGAATATATCGTCGCTCTGCCTCGTTATTTTTTTTTTTCCTGTTTTGTTTAAGCTTGCAAGCTGTTTATGACGTTATTAAAATCCGCTGAAAATCGTGAGAATGCAAGGCAAACTTTTGACAGAGGTGAAGAACTCGTTATTTTTTTATTTATTTTTATTTTTTCGTTGTTGACGAAAGTTTATTTTTTTTATTTGCACCGAGAAAAGCACTAAACACTGATCTAAGGTAGAGCACCGTTGTTAAATCGAAGCTTATCTTTTTTTTTAACACTTCTATGGTATATGTGTTAGCATCATGTGCTCTAACACTTAAACATCGAAGTTCATTTCTAAATTTATCATTTTTATAAAAAATTCTATAGCCATGTGTTTAAGTTGTATAGGGTAATCGAACATTTTTCGTTTTCACATAAATATATAGAAATAGAAATAAGCTTTATTTTTTTTTTTGCTTTCTATAATAGTATTATTCGTGCATGATTCAAGTGCAACGTTAACAAATCGTTTCAAACGTTTTTTTTGATTTAAATTCGATCACAAAATCTATGAAAATTATAGAAAATATAACATCATAGATTACATCAGCTATATTTATAAAAAATAATATTTTTATAAAATATTTTATTTTTAATAAAAAAAATCAAAAATAGAATTTAAGAAAACAAAAAAATCAAGTATACAATGATTGATATTTACGTCTAAAAGACGTAAATTATAAAATCAAATTTATATACAAACAATAAATTGATCAACAAATAAAAAAAAAAAGAAAATTAAAAATTATTCACTTTGCTTATAAATTGAAAAAAAAAAAAAATAATTATTCAACATGATTAGTCAATAAAACTACAATCAATTAGAAATCGCTCGTTCTACATTCAGTAGCTCAAAATCAGTCTTTTCCAGCCAATCGGCTTTACCACCTCCATCAAAGGCTTGCTCATACATCTCAACACTCTCATCATAATAATTCGTTTTATTTATCTCTCATTTAAGCATCCTTGTTAACGCCCGAACGTACATTACAATATCTGTAACACGCAATAAAGAGAGTCATTTTATTAATCTATTGTAAACACAGCTCGCAACCGTATTAAAATTCACAATTAATAAGAAAGAAAAAAAAACAAAATCATCACGTCCTCTCAGAACTAATATCGCGTCCTCTTACATATCTCTCACCGGGTCACATTTACATACGTCCCCTTTATTTTTTATATATAATCGCTCATTCCAGTAACTCACGTACACACTGTATACTTATATCAGCGCGACATCACTCAATGAAACTCGAGTGCAGCGATTCTTTTGGAGCGTCACATAAGACTCGTAGTCCTCAAGGTGGGACGTCAGCCGTTCGACGATGAGAAATAATTAGCGGTTGGCTGGTTATCTCAAATCTTCAGGTGACTATCACACTCCATCGTAAGCAAGATCAACCGGTGGTCTACTTCCAGATTGTTGAAGATAGGATGGTGGCGTCGACGAGGTACCAGGACTACCAGCTCCAGTATAACTTTGATAATTTGGCTGGGGCGTATGAATACCAGGATTCGAGGGCGAAGGTGCAGCCGAGTAAGCATCGAACGAGCTCGAATAACCACCAGCATTGTATGGATAAGCATTTGCCATCGAGTGATGGGGACTGTGAAGGGACGGATGATGGTGCGAGGCCATGCCTGGATAAGAACGTTGCATCAGACTAGACTCTAAACCGCCAAATAGGTAACCGTTTGGTGAACCAGCTGCCGACATTGGCACTGGATAATGTGGTCCTGGTATTATGTTCGAGTATGCGTTGTGTTGTTGACCTTGAGATTGACCCATACCACTTGATGGTGTGTAATTACTCGAGGCAAGATTTTCTACCGTGTATGCTTTACTTAAATGGGATTCTTGACCTCGAGCTCCCATACTGTAGATTGAGCTGTAGCCTGAATCTGAATACATGCCACTTTGTGACAAGGGTGGACTGTAGTTCGAATTTGGAACACCACCCGCTGCACCAGCACCGTAACTTGACATGTACGACTGATGAGCCGCTGCTGCTGCGTCAAGCTTTTCAGCTAATGATTCGTCACCGAGATGACTGTGCTGTTGAAGTCGTTGACCACCACTTTCGGCTATACTTGGAATCTGATCGACCAAAGACTCAAGATCACTCAGACTCTTTGATGCTACGTCTTGGTTCGTCGATCGCTTCATACCTAAAACATCAAATTTATAATTAGTACTCAAAATTGACAAAACAATATAACAAAATCAAAAAAGGGGATTCCTTACCATATTGCTCATGTGGATGAGGTGACATCGAATGAGTTGGCGTATGCTGATGTGTATGGGGTGGCGTTGGATGTGAATGGTGTGAATGTTCATCCGTTGTTTGACTTATTGGTGTGGGTGCACCTTGATGCGGATGCTGTTGCTGTTCTGTCTGTTCATGGTAACCCATGTAACTGGCATAAGGCGTACCAGCTGGACTACCATGTTCATTTGGATTATAACCAGCTGCTGCTGCAGCTGCCTGTTGAGCTAAACTCGAATTGTCAAAATCTGGATGCTGATCAAGACCACCTGGTGCACCTGGTGATGTGAGCGGTGATGGTCCTTCTGTACCCATATTATTATCAGATGATAAAGCTGTGTTGATCTCTGAGGAAAGGTCAGAGTGGCCATATGACATTGACATTGATTTTGGACTCTGACTGTAATGCTGTTGTTGTAGGTGAACTGGGCTTTGTTTGCTGCTTGGCATACTGTATGGACTGTCTGACATCGATTGACCGTAGTAGCTTGATTCGCTCATAGGTTGAGGATAGGGTGCCATGTGAGAGAAGGGTTTGGGTGGTGACATCATAGGTGGTGAAAAACAGTTTGGTACTGAGCCATATGCGTCACTCAGGTGACCAAGTTGTTGGTGATGCTGATGCTGGTGATGCTGAGCATGTTGTTGATGATGATGCTGATGATGATGGTGATGCTGCTGTAACTCTCGTTCTTTAGCTTCGCGTTCCGCGAGTTTCTGTTGTTGATGTATTTTTTTTGGTCTACCGCGACGCTTTTTTATCACCTCGCCAGGATCGCTTTTTTCAACGTCAGGTGGTGGTGCCTCTTCTGGATTTTTAATCTTCTTAGGTCTGCCACGCTTCTTTTTTCCTGGTATCAATCCTGACTCTTGTTTAACTATCACACCTACGAATTCATTTGATGTGGTGTAGTATTTTTCTTTATCTATATGTGATTAAAAAAAAGGGAAAAAATAACACGCAATTTTAGCAAGTTACCAAATATGTTAGAATTTTATTAATTATATTTATAAAGTATATGATCTACTACGGAAATGAATTTGAAGCACTGATTTTATCAGATTGGATTATTATATGAGAATAAGCAATTGATTTTTTTTTCATGTGCGTTAAATTCTTTTTCCATAGAGCATATTTTATTATCATTATATTATATATCTTATTAATATTGCATTATTATCATATAAATAATACATATTTTTCTCCATCATACAAAATAATAAAATTTTTTTCCTGATTTTTATAAATGAGAGGCTAAGTTTTAATTTGTAATGTGTTTCGTTTAATTAACAACCACAAAGTTATTAATAACATTTTTTGGTGGTTTATAATACATTGAAAATAATTAAATATAATATTAGATTATCATAATTAATAAAGTAAATGAAATACAATTAAAAATATTATAAAGAGCAAGATTAAAAAAATTCTGTTTGCACCATAAAAATATATGCTGATTAAAAATTATAAATGAAAATTATGAATAAAAATATATGATGCAATGGCAAAGATATTATATGAAGAAAAAATTACATCAAATGCATAAGCTTAGAGCATATAAAATAGTAATTGAATGAATGTATTATCTATATGATAAAGAAAAATATGTTTTAAAAAATGTATGAAAGTGAAAATGTTACGATACCTGAAGAAAAAGTTTTTTATTGAAAAAAACAATGTGCGACTAATTACAATAATTTCTTTTTATTATTATCTTTAATTAAATTGACATTAAAACTTTTTCTTCAGCATCACACAAGCCAAAATGATCAATAACCCAAAAAATCCATCCTCACCACCCAACCAACCATAAAATAAAAATCCATAACATTAACATACACCCCATACCAAAATAAAAACCATAATTAAAAAAAAAAAAAAAAGGAAAATCCATACAACTAAACTAAAAACAAAAAGAAAATTAAAAAAAACATAAACTTACCGTCACAAAATCTGCCTTCTCCCTCATCAATATCACTAGCAAGTAGCGGTTTCTTATCTTCAATAGCATCAAGCTCACGTTTTTTAAGCTTCGTATCCGCAAAAACAATATCAGACTCGTCGAGATGAGGAATATCACCGTTTAAAAAGTCTCGAAATTTTTTAAGTGCCGCGTAATACGGCACCTTATCAGCTGCGCGTGGTAATTGAGCGCAACGCGCGCTACTCGATGGCATCACCCACATGTACTAAAAGAAAATAAAAAAAAAAATTTATATTTGGTATTTTTTTTTTTTTATTGGTAAAATATGTAAGGTGAGACTTACTGTGTTTGTGCCTTCGACCATAGTAGGTTGTCTACCGAAACCAAATTCCTTTTTGCCGGAAAATACCTCGTAAATAAGTTTACCGTTAAAAACTGCTATTTTAGGCCTGTACTTTCGTAATTTCTCTAAAAGGATGAGACTTCCTGTAAAAATTAAATTAAAAAATAAAGAAATATTAGTATTTTTATGTTTGATTATCGTTATTGTTAATGCAGTTAATTAAGTGTTTTTGATTATCAGATACTTGAAAAAAAAATCAATATTTAAAAATTTATCAAGTCTATTTAATAAATTAACAATTTCTAAAAATTTAATTAACACTTGCTTTTTGATAAAATTTTGGTTTAACGTTTAAAAAAAAAAAAAAAATTGTAACAAAGTCAAAGGCAAGAGGTTTACCGATAAAAAATTTAAAATCACCTTTCAAAGGGCTATTTATCGATAAAGGTATGGAGGGGAAAGGAAAAGAAGCGTTTTCAAAGGTTTTGCTTTTGATGTGCATTAAGCAATTTTTCGGCTAATTATTTAGTGGAGTATATAAGTACGTACTTTTATCGGCTGTATTATTATATACAGTATGTCTTTTGTAAATTTTGTAAAAAAAAATATGGTAAGAGGAAACACTTAACTTTGAAGTACTTAAATAAACATTAATATTTTAATAAATGTAGTTATTGTTTATTTATTTTCCAATTTTTTTTTTTAGAAAAAATTTTTATGAATAATGTATATAAAATATAAAAATTTTTTCAAATTTCATTTGATAAACTTTATTAATTATATTTTTTATTTGCTATTAAATTACAAAAACCACATTTTCATAATATCTTTAAAATTATTCATCATTGTAAAGTAAATTTTAACGTAAAATTTTCAATAAGGTAAAGTTACACCGATCAAAGTAAAGGACCATATACCCTTTTCCATTGTAATAATAATGATTATATTATCGAGTGATACTTGAGCTGTGACTGTTCGATCGTTAAGAGACGTTTTTTTTTTAATTTTAAAAACGAAAAATTGGAGTAGAGAGTACTTATCATTTGATTCATTTGTATGACAAGTTGAATAAAAAAAAGTATTTGGCAAATTAAATTTTTAAAGCGAACAATTAATCCTAATTAAAAAATTAATATCATCAAATGATACGCTCAATTACACATTACAAATAAAAAAAAAAAAAATAAATCATAATTTAAAACCTTACCCCTATTATAATCTCTCTCGATAAAAAAAAAAAAAACTACTTCAATAACTTCAAACTCCACCAAAAGAATCTCAAATACAAACTTGATCGTTAATTCGCGGTGGCGCTTGTAGTAGTCGCGGCTATTTCACCGTCGCGCGCTATTCCTCACAAACGAACGAGAACGCTTGTCGGTGTGTGTATTCAGTCTATAACGCAAGAGAGAGAGAGAGAGAGAGAGAGAGAGAGAGAGAAGGCGTAGAGAAGCAGCGAAGGAGTAGGAGGAGGCACCTGTTGTTTCCCGCGAGGATCGCGGGGGTGCATACCATCCCCTCCCCTCCTTCAATCAATATATACCTATATAATAGCAAAGAGGCCGTGGAGAACAGGTCACGTGGTCGGCAAGACGATGACGACGACGACAACGACGACAATGATATAACGATAAACGCTTGGATGAATATATAGATTATTGTTGTATATAGGTGGGTGGATGTGAGTAAGTAAATGAGCTTGATATTATTATGAGGTATGTATAATTGTAAAATAAGATAAAAGTGCAAAAGTTATATTTTTCAGATGAAGTTTAACATCTGGTATGGAAATTCAATCTTTGATTATCTATCCTTATATTGACTGGTTATTTAATCGGGGGAATCCCTTGGTATATAAAAGTGCATTATGTATTAGGAATAGAGCTTGCGAAATTTACTAATTTTTTTAAAGTTTACAATGAAGATGCTGTTTAATTATATTTTGGGATGGTATGTACCATTTTTAGTTAAAAATAAGGTTGATTGCATATATGTTTATAAAAGCGTTTAACGTCAATGTAATTAGTTGGTACGTTAAGTCAAGGGGAACAAGTGTAATTAATCGAATTGTATAATATATATACATATATTTTTCGTTATATTATGCTGTTTGATAAATGTTAAATGTATTTAAACGTAAACTATGTAAAACGACGAGGGAATTGTGAAGGTTAATTTTTTTTTTTCTTTTCTATAATTATACGATTACTGTTTGATAATTGGATGCTAAATTGTAGTTCTGGAAACGAATTTTCGAGACTACACTTCGATGTTATATATTTGAATGTAGTTTTTATATATTTAATGATATGGAGATTATAGTTATTATATAAAAATATAATTATAATAAATTGTGGTTTATTAAATGTATTATTCATAAATTTTTAGTTACGAATTTTGTTATCGAGTTTAATATTTAAACTAAATTTTGAAACCCAGTAGCTCTAATTAAACTATATATACATAGCCTAGGAAATGATTGTAATACCGATTACCAAAAAAAAAAAAACATTTATAAGAAAACCCGGGCTCAAGCTCAACATCAAAAGCAAAACCGCTTAGCTTTTAAACTCGTCAATTACAATTAACAAATAGAAAAAATAAAATAAAAAAACCCCAAAATCTCGTTGCATAAATCCCAAAAATAGTCAAAAAGATAAAGATACAGTATATATACGTATAACGTAATTCCTTACCTTCTTTGATCTCTTTTCGCGTGAGATCGGCGCTACCTTTGGTGGCACGAGCCACCATATTCGTGAAGCCAATGCCGAAACGTAAAAGTTTGTAGTCATCGTCGGCTGTAAGTGGCTCTGGTGTTAAGCCACTTAAATGTAGACACTTCCCTGTAACAAAAATAATTGGAATTTTGGTGATTAGTTTCATCTGATGTTTATCTTTATTTATTTATTTTTTTTTTTAAATAGGGTTGTATTTTGAAATAGTAGAGGAGGGGGGGGGGATTTTATTTGGGTTAAAATTGCATAATATATTGGTTTCCGATTGTTTAAAGTTTGATTGACGATTTTTCTTTATTTTATTGATATTTGCTTATTTTTATTTTACTCATAATAATAATAATAGTATATTTTTCAATATTTATTATAAAAATTAAAAAAGAATGAAAATAATCGTTCAATATTTAACGAGATATATAAAATAAAACTTTTACATCAAACTTTTTAAACAAGAAATAAAACAAAAAAAAACCAAGTTCCTAATCCTTTTTTTTCCTTATTTTCAAAAAGCTTTAGCAAAAAAAAAAATGACACGTTATTCTTACAATACGCGCCAAAATCAGAATCAAAAACAAAAGACCAAGAAATCATACATATACATACACATCCACTATGCCAAATAAATAAGAAAAACAAAAGAACATGTATATAGTCGAGTTGGCCGACTTATCAAGTTCCTTATAAAGAATAAAATACAGCTATACACCTATAGGTATATGCAATTCATCCAAGCGTTAACATACTATATAAAAAACTAAAGCCAAAAACATAGTTTGGAATCCAACAGCATCTCTACCCTATACACTGGCACAAACGACGTATACAGTATTCACAAAAAAATAAAAAAAAACACATTCCTAACGATACATACATCTCTACACCAAAATCACAAAAAAAAAGAGTTCCATATATACTCTTACCGCATCGCAAGCTCTTGCAAGCTCGCACATCTATATAGCTAAATAAAAACGACAGCTTTCCCGGCGCCGGAATTAAAACGATTTCCGGGGAGAAGAGGGAGGAAGGAAAACGCAGTATATAGGAAAAAAAAAGAATAAAAAAAGAGCGAGTATATGAGAGATAGATGCACAGTATAGTAGTAGTAGTAGTCACTGTCTCCGGGGGGGAGTATAGGGTAGAATATAGTAGCTAGCTAGCGGGTATATATAGCTAAGGATTTATGAGTCAACGGTGGAACGTACCACCGCGTCTCTGGCCGGTCTACGTTATAGAAAAGGGGGGGAAGGGGAGGGGTGGGTTCGACCTACTGCGCGCTGTTAAACGGCGACCTTGAGAGAGAGAGAGAGAGAGAGAGAGAGAGAGAGAGAGAGAAAGCGTATAGACCCGTCGCGGAACTTTGGAAACAAAGTTGGAAGCGGAGGCGGTGGTAGTGGTAGTGGTGGACTATAACGTTGGGTGGAAACTGCGCGACGTTTTACTCCCCCCCCTCCCCCTCTTCTCTCTATATATATCTAGACTCTATACCACCCTCTTTGAGAGAGAGAAAGATAGGGGTAGTGGGGATAAGAAAACGAACGGCCGATATCGAGTAAAGTTTGTATCGAGGGGGAGGAGAAGAGAGAGAGAGAAAGCGAGTCTTATAAGAGGGGGGGGGGGAGAGGCCGCGACCTTCTGAGAGAGAAAGAGAGAAGCTTGAGAGTTGCTAACCTCTCTTACTTGCCTAACTTCCTTAACGGCCTGAAACTCTCTCTCTATATACCTCTCTTCTCTGCTACTATAGGTATATAGGTATAGGATGCCGGGGCACTTTCCTTCTCGCTGGAGTGTTTGGAAGTTCACAGCTGGTCGAGCCTCTCGATTATCTACGCTTAACTGATGGGAGGATGTTGTTGTATATATACCTATATATAATACTATAGGTTGCTATATCTATCCAGACGATGCTTTACTTTTTATTAATTAGTGAATGGTGTTAGCTTTTAATATTTCTTTTTATTTTTGTGATTGAGAGGATTGGAAGAGATTTGTGTTAGTGATTATTGCTGCGGCTACTTTTTTTTTTTTAATGTGGTTAGTTAAATTTAAATTTGGGTGGATGAATTGTTTATTTTGCACTTCCGTTTTTTTTTTATTTGAGATTTTTAAGGAAAGGGAAATGAATAGTTGAGAGAAGCTGTCAGATTTTATCTAGTTTTGTACTATAACTGATAAGGTTTCATCGTTTTTTTTTTTTTAGAGAAAATAGAGTGACATAACTGTGACTATATTAAGTAAGTTTTATTATAGAGTGTATATGAAATTTATTGGATAGTTTATTTTTGAAGAATAATGTTTAGTTTATTGAAAAGGAAGTGAATGTCAATAATTTTTAGAATTTTTTTTTATAGGATGAGAAAGAATATTTTATTTAAAAAAAATAGAAAAACTTTTGGTCGATCAAATTGAAAATTATGATGATAAAGATTAATAATGAAATTAAAAAAAGAATGATAAAAAGAAGAGAGAAATATTTAACTACAAAGAATTATTAATAAAAAGTAAAATTAAACTTTATTGTTTATCACATTTTGAAAACAAGAAATAAAAAAAGATTAGGAGGAGGACTTTTTAAAATTGTTTATCAACGTCTTAATAAAGCTTTTTTGACACTTTTAATAGTGTATTTCGACTATGGCTCGAACAATAACTTATAGAATGACGAACGTTGGAAATCGAACTCACGACCTGTGAATTCCGAAAACCGATGCTCGCTATTTAAAGCCATTACTAGCCTTGTAACTATCTACGTGATATTTATTATTTGTTTTGAAATTATATAGGATAAGAGAATAAAATATTCTACTGAATTTTCACCTTAAACTTATTTATAAATTATGAAAATGAATATGTCAGTAAGTTTTTTTTTTAGAAAATATGAATATAAATCTTTAATCAATTAATTAAACAATTTATTTTCAATTAAAAATCATAGAAAAACAATAATATATCTATTTAGATGTAAAATACATATATGTATAATGATAATAATTTTACGAAACAAAATCCAGTACTATTTTCAACGTAATTTTTCAGATGAAAAGTAAAACGAAATGTTAGAAACTTATAATAGAAGCTATCTCATATATCCCACCCTGCTTTTAATGCAACGAATTTTCATATATACTACCTGACCCATGAATACTATATATATATATATATATATATATATATATATATATATATATATATACTCCACAAAACCAATATCATAAACACTAGTTTAAACAACATCCACTATACGAAATATACATGTGTACTTAGTGTTAATGGATTTTGCCGGATATGTTTCAAATCTTGACGGATTAACATGTAGGTATGACTGAGAGTTATATATCTATATATAACGTGACTACAATATCGAAAAAATCCATTAACACGACACGAACACACAAAAATTATGTGTATGTACAATTTTTGTACATATACCGGAAAGTATATGTTGATGTTAAAATATCTTTGTTGTTTGAAATAAACATGCATACGTATTTCTTTTTTTTAATTTTTATTGTATAATGTTATGTGATCATATTTTGCTGTTTGAAAATAAAGAAAGAAAATAATTAATAAAATTTAATTTATTATGAAATAATGATTAATTATTTAAAAATGGTAGTTTTTAATTTGATTTTGGTTGCTTTAGATGATCTCTACCAAAAAACCGATGTAAAAAACCAATAATTTTTCGAAGAATTAGCAGATTAATTATTTAATGCAGATCAATAAAAATCTTAAAATAACGTAAATTAGATGTTGATTTAATATTGGTCGTAACTTCAGGATAATGTTTCAATACTGTAATCCGATTATAATTTTCTTCACTTTTCTTACAAATTTTTATGATACATTAGTTTGAAAAAAATATCAAATTAAAATTCACTAAATTAATGAACAACGATCACATTTAGCATCACCTAATTTTGAAAGATGTCAGTAATTCATGAGAATTAGGATTTGAAGTGTAGACTATTAAATTGAAACTAAGTTCAAGTATGTTACGGAACTGCTAAAATAATCACGCGATAATTAATTCAAAATTGCTTGTGTATTACAACTATTAAGAATGTGTTAATTCAAATTTAAATTTTAGTAGATTTACACTAAAAGGTGAGAAATTGAGAATATTTTATTGTAGAATTATGAATTTATTTATGATAACTTAAAAATTGATTTAAAAAAATGTCAATTTATCACATTAGTTCGTAAGCGTCTATTTTGTTAACCATAAAAATTATTTCCAATGGTATGAAACACTACGTTAATAAAACATTATGGTTCACTTTATATGATCTCTTTTCAAAACGAGAAATATAAATTTTTCACAGCACAGTATCAAATATTTGAAACTCAACTCTAATAAATAATTAATGACTAACATTCAAATATTTCAAAAAACCACATAAAAATATAAAATTGCATAACTATCAAAAATTACATAATGTAAAATTTACGTGACACAAATCAAACACCCTTAAAAAACCAACATTCTTTTTTCCTTTTCTTTATCAAATCACAACACTTTTTTCCAATACAGCAAAAACTAACGCAAATCATTTACATAATCCTTGAAAAGAAGAAAAAAAAACTATTTTCAGCTATACACAATTTATTCTTTTTTTTTTTTTAAATTACTTGTAACCGTCGGGTTTTACAAGTTTCACCAGCATCTCTTTCTAACAAAACTCAACATTTCGTTCGATTACACAACAAAAATCTATCTTTAAAAAGTTAAAAAAAAATCATTCAAATGATAATTTTCACACGGCATTTATTCACACATAACACATAAACTCCAAAAAAGCTCATCTATCATTAATTATAAAAAAATAACCTAAACCATTACCTAATCTTCAAAATCACCTTAATCTTCAATCTTCAAAAATCACCATCACCATCATCTATCATAATTTTAAAAACCAAACCGGTAAAATCACCAGCTTGCAAGCACAAAAATACACACACACAAACTTTAAAAATTACATCCTGTCACTTTTTTTCCTTGCAAGCTCTCTGCAAGCTCTAAAAACACTTGCCCACAATGAAAACTCGTTGCACACTGCGTCTGACAAGAAGAAGAAGGAGCTTCAAAATCTGCGGGTGAATCCCGGAAATCACAAACTGCACCAGCAGTACTAGCGACGGTAGCAGCAGTAGCAGCAACGTTGGTACTAGTAGTAGTAGTAGTAGTATAACAGCTCAGCCGGTATACGTATATATAAGACACATACACTCACATACACACACAAACCATGTACTTTCTAAGACACTTGAACGTGACACACATATATATTCACAGGTTAACAAAACGTAGTCGTTGCTGGGTTGGTGTGTGTGCTTGCAAGTTTTACTCTTCTATTACTGAAATGTTGGTCCTCTCTGTGCGCGGACTATACTATGCTCTCCAAGCAGCTGCACTACTGGCGTTTGCCAGGATTTTCGTCGGGGTCGAGCGAAAACGCGAACTCTCTGCTGCCGCGCCGAGAGAAAGATAGTTGTATAATACATATATATGTATGTATGTATATATGTATATATATGTAGTTTATCTATATAGAGCAAAAGAGAGAGAGAAAGAGAGAGAGAGAGTAAGGGTAGTGAGCTTGCGCGCGATCGAAAAAGTTAAAGGGGGAGGGCGTACCGAGTGAGAGAAAGAGAGTAAAAAGCTCTACTACTCTTACTAGTGCTGCTACTGCTGCTGCTGCTTTGTAGGAATAAGCGAGCTTTACGTTATACAGATATAAAATAGCAGCACGTAAAAAAAAAAAAAGAAGAAAAAACTCTTTCTATCTCTTGGCATAAACGAACGAACGAAACTGGAATGCTGCTGCTACTACTGTTACTGCAGAAGAGTAAAGTATAGTAAGTCAGGCCTCAATCGGCATCGCGTAGTAGTATCCCACTGAAACACATCGACGCTGCTGCTACTGTTAGTGCTATACTTGCTATACTTGCTGGCTGGTTGCTGCTGCTGGCTGGCTGTGAACGACAAAACAACTGACGACCCACATATACTCTTTCTCTTTCTCTCTCTCTCTCTCTCTTTCTCTTTCAGGGCACTCTTTGGTCTACCCCCTCCTACCTACCTACCCTTATTCCACCCTTTTCCATCCTTTTACTACATCCTTCTCACTCCTACTTACTCGTTTGCTATGTATATATATCTATATATTCGAGTTTAACTCCCTCTCTCATTCATTCCCTCTCTTTATCTAACTTCTCTCCTTCTCTCTCTCTCTTACGCGCAACTCGAAAGAGAGCTTGCTTTTTCCCTCCTTCTCTTTTTATCATCCCTTCCTCTCTCGCTCGCTCACTCACTCACTCACTCTTCATGCTCCGCCTCCCACCTCCTTTTTCATCCTGGTATACCTACTACTGCTGCTGCTGCTGGCTCTATATACCACTTACTCCTCATCCTCCTCTCGCTACTCCACCTCCCTCCAGACTGTCCTAACTTTGTCTCTCTCTTTCTCTCTCTTTCTCTCTTACTTGTGCTTTTGCTTCAGCCAGACGTATATAGTTATATATATATTTAAACATATATAGAAAAACATATATATGTGTAAACATAATACATGTACAAATATGTGTGTGTATGTGCATGAATACTTATACGTATACATAGCACTAGCAATGCACATAACTATTTATATGTATATCTATATAAAATATATACACAAGTATATAGCTATATAGCTGTAGCTGGCTGGCTGGCTTTGGTCCGTTATCTCGTTGCTTCTAGCGCAAGTATATAGCGCTCATTCTCTCTCTCTCTCTCTCTCTTTTCCCTCTCCGTTTTAAAACTCTCCTGCGAGTGCGCATGAGAAAGAGAACAAGTATTAAAGTATACGTAGAAAGAGAAAGAAAGAGAAGAGAGCTTGCACATCCGCCATATTACCCCCCACCCCCCTCCTCTGTCCCTCTAACTCTCCACGAGTCACGTACAGACATATATATA